>JASVEL010003066.1:0-159620 GCA_032618575.1 Nicotiana noctiflora | reverse complement strand
CGAGGGCCATATGTTAGGGCATGACATTTTATGTGAGCATATGCATACACATGCATGGATCGGACTGCACGCCGCAGTGGTATACGGATCGGGCTGCGCGCCGCAGCAGGTGTGATATTAATATTGTGCTTGGGCTATAGGAGCCCCTCCGGAGTCTGAACCCCCACAGTGAGCACGGGTACCCAAATTGGATCGGGCTACACGCCGTAGCGGTCATATGCATTGCATGGCATACATACATTAGTTTACGTGTACTACGTGGCATAACATTTAGCACTCATACATTACTGGCACACATGCATTAGTTGCCTTATTGACCAGATCTCCTAGTGTAAATTGATAAGGAGTGCTGAGCCCGAGGGGCTGATTTGAGTGCGGACTTGCACTGCTTGAGATTGTATCCAAGTATTGGTATATTATCATGAAAGAAAGTAGCTAAAAATTGAGATTTCTAATAATCTATTCACATATGCTGGAAAGGAATAAAAAGATAGTTATGTAATGTGTAGCATGAGATAGTGCCTTGCGTGGTTTTCTTCCCTTCAGCATTATTTACTTTTATTACCGCTGAGTTGGAAGTACTCACACCCGACTCCCTGCACCTTGTGTGCAGATCCAGGTACATTACAACAGAGCTGATTCCATTGCGGCTCGGGAGTGCTTTTGGACAGTCGAGGTAGCTGCCAGCGTTCGCAGGACCTGATTCTCCAGTTTGTCTATATTTTGTTTTGATCATCCCACACTTGTGCACAGTTATATTCACTATTTACACTTGTATATTCCGTAGAGGCTCATGACTCTTGACCCTTCGGTCTATGGGAGTCGGCACGTGTTGGGACTTGGTTCCCTGTTTTTAATATGTATCTATCACCGTTGAATTATTTCCGTATGCTTAAATTGGATAAAGTGAGCTTATGGCTCCGTGATTGTTGTTAATTGGTCAGGCTGGCCTAGCAGTGTGCTGGGCACCATCACAATTGGGTTTTGGCGTCGTTACAAGTTGGTATCAGAGCCTAGGTTTACTAGGACTCACGAGTCTCGAGCCGGTTAGTAGAGTCTTGTGGATCGGTACGGGGACGCCTGTACTTATCCTCGGGAGGCTGCGAATCTTTAGGAAACACTTCACTTTTCTTGAACTCTGTCGTGCGATCTTGTTGTTCTTGAGATATGCTTTTGAAATTCCTTCCGCACGTCTGTGTACGCATCGAGCGCTCAGTAATATAAGTGCCTTATGTGTAGTGGAACGAGTTCAAACTCAGGAAGACTAAAATGATTATGCTATATGTATCCTGGTGGAAGGTATTGTGCTGAAATGCTAAATTGAGGCGAGATAGGTGGATTGGTTCTCATGTGTAATTGAAAGGTAGTTGATATGTGTTATGATTCGAGTAGGTACAACGCATGTTCATGTACCAAATATGATAATATGATTTCTGTAGTATTGAGACTAATGTTGTCGATATGCATTGTGATGTCTTGTCGAGTTGTGAATGTATTGCTATGATGGTTTTGGTGATTCTCTGGCAGGTGGATAGGCCAATTTACAAAGGAAACTCTGCCGAAATTTTTGGAAAATTTGGGACTTAGAAAAGATTGCCACCTAAAGAGTGGGCGTAACTGTTGTGTGTGAATGAATGCAAGAATTGCAAAAGAGTTAATATTTCTGATGATTCGAATCTCCGCCGAAGCTTGTAAATGACTTGAGTTTAATCTAACTAGAACTTTGTGGCATCATTTGAGTAAGAATGCTGTGAGTAGCTAGAAGTGCCTTGATGTATGGCTCCGAGCTAAGTTGGGTAGGTTGTTATTGATTAACTGATTGCACTGTTGTGTGTTGTGTTGGCTCTGTCTCTAAGTATGTTGGGAAAATTCTAATAAAAGTTATAGTGCTTCGTAGATGTGAAGAAATACTAGGATGTTGTGAACTTATGTTGGTAAAGAATGTTCGGTGTATAGAAAAGAAAGATAGCTAATTGTACATGTAAGTAATCATGTTCTGCGATGTCAGAATTCTAACAAGACACGAGTGGTTCTACTCAATAGGACAGTTTAATTACAGCTGAATAAGGGTGAATGATGCCCGAGAATGGTTTTGCAGTGTTCAAGATTTTGCTTGTAACAGTCAGGTGCCTTAAGATTTGTGTATGTGGCTAAAGATGGCGGTTTCGTTAGAGAAGATCAAGGCTTGTGTTATATCATGTGAATGACGGGATTCTAGGTATCCGTATTGGGAAGTAATGATGACAATTTAAAAATCGCGGGAAGTTCATCAAAATAAAGTGTGGTAGAATGTGGTACTTCTGGGAACACTGAGAGAGTATTCAGTGGCCTATGGGTCTTAGACCGTGTGGTCTTGGGTACGAGTCTTGCGTGGTTAAAAAGGGTTGAGGCATTGTCGTGCTACAGTAAAGACTGATATGAAATTAGAGATGAATCAGTAAGGAAACTGGGTAAATGGAACAACTTGTTAATAAACCAGAATGGTATAAAAAAGGAATGCGATTGATTCCTGGTATGTGGTTGAAGTAATGAGTCTTGCAGATATTGTGCAAGAAAGCTTTTGAGTGCTGGCAGTTGTGTAACTCGATATGGGTATAAGGACTCAGTCCTGGCAGTTAAACTTATGCAACGAACGGGAAGAAAGAGTTTGTGATGTGTTTTACCATGGTTTGAAAATGAGTATATTTCCTGTTGATATGCAAGGCTTGGAATGGGTAATGAGTTTTCTATATATGGGATCATGAAAGTCCTTGACTAGTTTAGTGCGCCGATGTTTGCGGCGGAGGAAAGGGATATGAATTTCCATGTTGTCTTAGTGTGATATGGTATACACGATGTGTTATGGAAAGTTAATAATGGCATATTCAAGGTTTTGAGATCAGTTCATAATATATGGGGAGTCATTAAAATTATTGAGCAGCGCGGGCAGCTTTAGGTGATTTAAAGAATCGATAAGGAAAATGGTACTGCTATTCTAGTAACTTGGCAGGGAATATGATCCAAAAGGACAAGGTAATGTAAACTGATAATATCCAGTGGTATGGTGGTATTCTCTTGTTGGATCGACTATAATAATTGAGTCGTTGATGGCATAGTGAAATTTTTGAATGGCTTTCGTGGAACGAATGGACGCTTGATGTGCGTTATGTATTTGTACAGTGAAGTACGGGACCAGGCATTGTGATTCATGTGTTATATATGCGTTGGAGACTTGAAGTTCTCGTTAGTCCGCCTATGCAGTGGTTGTATATCATGGGTATCGACACCATTTTGAGATTATCGAAAATTAGAAGCTCTAGTGGCTTTCTCTCTCTCAACTTGATATGACGAACTTGGATTATGATACTTGATTGCTTATTGGTCGTCATTGGGCCAGTTTGTCCAGACTAATGTGATATGGGCTATGTCGGAAAATGGCACAAATTGCGTAGCAGAAAACATCAGAGTATGCTCCAACAGAGTAGTTGTACCCAGGACCAGCGGACGGCTGGTAGGCATAGCTTTGCCAGCTAGACCTTAGTGGCGGATGTTAGTGTAGAAGTATCTACCATTGATTAGTTCTGGTATTGAGGAACTTTGTCGGATGCGTTTCTTGTGGCCAAACTTGAGGCTATATATGTTTATTATGATGAGCAACTTGACTCGACGCGTATTTATTTGGCGAGGGTTACTTGGATCGGGTGGCACGCCGCCACGGGTATGGTATCTAGATCGGGTGGCACGCCGCCACGGGTATGTCATTGGAGCGGGTCGCACGCCACAACAGAATATTGTGCAAATATAGTTAGTTATATGCTACTTGGTATACAATACTTCCTCGCTTCTGAGGAAAAGTCCGTTTTGAGTATCGCTTGGCGAATGGCACATCGATTGTGTCCTTTCAGGATTTAATAACATACGTTAATTGTTTCACCGTGGGAGAGGTTGATTGCTTGGGTTCAAGACCTAGATATGTGTGTGGCTAACCGTATTGAGCTTAGTGGCTTGAGGTGCCTCATGAGTAATAATGTTGGAATAGAATCACGAATCCTGGCAAGGCCACGTGATGTTATGACCTCTCGAGGAGGATTCAGGTACTCTATATTATGATAGCACAGAGGGATTAAATTGCAGCTCTATTTACTGGAGACAGTTGTCATGATTTGAGCTGTCATGATTCAAGTGTGTGCGGACGTTTCTATTGGAACCTATGTTGTACTCGTTGTGGCTTAGGCCGGTGTTGAGGTGTCATGTCACCAGTATGGTGTGTTATAATCGAAATGACCGTTGGAGTCATTAATGAATACGAGCATATTGGATCTAAACTTGTTAGAAAGGTAAAAAAAAAAATCGAGGTTTGGCTCCGAAATCTATGTGGGATCAGTTAAAAGGGGAATGGATTCATGAATGGTTGACTTGAGAGATGGATTCGATATATCGCGTGTTCGGTTGCCATGGGCAGTATATGAAGGTGTTGGAATAAGACTCTATCTAATGAAAAAGGTTTTTCGGTTGGTATTTGGTTATCGTGGGAAATTGTTGTGAGTAGGGATTATTATCTCGAGTGATTGGGTTGTTTGATACATCATATGATCTCACCCGAAGTAGTGAATATGGGTTATTGCAGTGGATTCGAGTGTATCCCGAGTATAGGCATGGGATTTGCATTTGGCATATGATTTCGGAAAGTGCAATGTGATTTATGGTTCAGATGGTCTGTGAAATTTTGACTATGTGGTGTTTTCAGACTTATGTGAGATAGGGTGACGTATGATCGCCTGGATATATGTTTGGTAAGGTCATTCGGCTATTGGGTTGCTTCTAGTACAACTCTGAGTCCGCTCGAGGACGAGCGTTTGTTTAAGTTGGGGAAGAATGTAACGACCCGGCCCGTCGTTACGGGAATTTCCACCCCGTTATGTTGCATTAACATATCTTATGCTTCTATATCAGTGTTAGAACCTATCGGGTGAGTTAGGTGTGGATTGGATTGAAAATGAAGCAAATAGCATGTATGAAGAAAGTTTGAATATGGAAAGTCAACCTAGAGTTGACTATTGAGTTAGAGTGCTCGGAATCAGATTCTGATGATTCGACTAGTTTCGGGGGATCGTTTATGACTTAGGAGAGCAATCGGAATTGAATTTGGAGGCCCGGTGTAGGAATAGGCTTGAATTGGCTAAGGTTGAATTTTGGCGAAATCCGATCGATAGGTGAGATTTTGATCCGGGAGTCGGAATGGAATTCCGACAGTTGCAGTAGCTCCGTTAGGTGATTTTGGATGTGCCTGCAAAATTTCAGGTCATTCGGACGTCGTTTGGTCGGGTTTTTGATGGAATGTGTAATTCAGAAGTTTTGAAGAAACTTAGGCTTGAATCCGTGTGGAATTGGTGATTTTGATGTTTAGGATGGTGTTTTTATGATTGGAACAAGTTCGTATCGTGTTTTGGGGTATGTTGGTGGTTTTCGTTGGGGTCCGGGGGCCTCGGGGTGAATCCGGACCATCATCCGGCATTTGGAAGCAAGAAATGATCTGCTGTAAATTGTAGATCACTGGGCAGTGATTTAGCCTTCGCGTTCGCAAGGGCAAGGCACGCGTTCGCGAAGGCCAGGTGGGTCAAAGCATCGCGATTGCGTTCCTGGGGTCGCGTTCGCGTAGGCTGGGCTAAGTAGTGCATCGCGTTCGCGAGGATGGGTTCGCGTTCGCGTAGAGGGTAGACTGTGAAGCATCGCGAACGCGTGGGTGAAAGTCGCGTTCGCGTATAAGGAATTTATGAGGCATCGCGTTCGCGTGGATTGATGCCGCGTTCGCGTAGAAGGATTTCCCGGACGGCTGAGGTAATGTACATCGCGAACGCATGGGGCACGTCGCGTTCGCGAAGGGTAAATTGGCCAGTGCATCGCGGACGCGTGGGAGCTCACGCGAACGCGTAGAACAAATGGGTCTGACAGTGAATAAAAATGCAGAGACAGTGTAGTCGCGGGTTTATACCCCAAAAACATAATTTTGAGCCCTAGAGAGAAGAAAACTCGAGGAAATCACTGAGAAATCATCGGGTATTCATCGGAGGTAAGTTTCTTGACTCAAAAACATCATTTTATGGTAGAATTAACATCAATCTTCATGAATTTGGGTAGAAATTGTGAAGGATTGTGGCCTAGATATTGAAAACGAAAATTTGGGTTTTGAAAGGCCAATCGAACTCCGATTTTGGTAAATTTTATATGTATGAACTCGTGGCGAGACGAGGGTTCTGGAAATATGAGTTTCGAAATTTTTCGAGATGTGGGCCCGGGGCTCGGGTTTTGCAAATTTCGTGATTTTTGATATTTTTCGAGTTCTATCGATTGGGTTATGTTCCATTAGCCTATTTTGATATATTTGTACTGATTTTGGCTAGTTTGGACGTGCGTGGATGCCGGTTCGAGGAGCTAAGGCGTCGCGGGCATGAGTTTTCGTCGGTTCGAGGTGGGTAATACTTGTAAATGATGTCCCGAGGGTTAGTAAACCCCGGACTTGCACATCTTAGTGCTGTGTTGAGGTGACTTGCACGCCGGATAACGGGCGTGGGGTAGAGCACCATTGGGGATCGTGACTTTGTCCGTCCCGCGTAATAAATAATAACACCTAATTGTTGAAAATGAATTGGACTAATTATCATGTTTTGGGCTTCGTGCCAATTATTTGAATCCTTCAAGGATTGATATCACCTGTTTCGATAACACCGTGCATATTTTATTCTAAATTTAAGGTTTAAAAAGGAATTATTGCTATTCAAGCATTTTTATAAGGTTATGAAAAACTTGAACAAGGTCTTAATAACATTTTCTTTAGTGAGCTAATATGATATTGTTGCCCGTAGGCTTTCTTGATTATTTGTTAGATCGATCGGGGCCGAGGGCCATATGTTAGGACGTGACATTTATGCGAGCATACGCATACACACGTGCATGGATCGGACCGCACGCCGCAGCGTGGTATACGGATCGGGCCGCACGCCGCGACAGTGTGATATTAATATTGTGCTTGGGCTACAGTGAGCCCCTCCGGAGTCCGAACCCCCGCAGTGAGCACGGGTACCCAAATTGGATCGGCTACACGCTGTAGCGGTCATATGCATTGCATGGCATACATACATTAGTTTACGTGTACTACGTGGCATAACATTTAGCACTCATACATTACTGGCACACATGCATTAGTTGCCTTATTGACCAGATCTCCCTGGTGTAAATTGATAAGGAGTGCTGAGCCCGAGGGGCTGATTTGAGTGCGGACTTGCACTGCTTGAGAGTGTATCCGAGTATTGGTATATTATCATGAAAGAAAGTAGCTAAAAATCGAGATTTCTAAATAATATACTCACATATGCTGAAAAGGAATAAAATGATAGTGTTTTGAAGTTTAATGATAGTTCTGTATTGTGTAGCAAGAGATAGTGCCTTGCGTGGTTTTCTTCCCTTCAGCATTATTTACTTTTATTACCGCTGAGTTGGAAGTACTCACACCCGACTCCCTGCACCTCGTGTGCAGATCCAGGTACATTACAGCAGAGCTGATTCCATTGCGGCTCGGGAGTGCTTTTGGACAGTCGAGGTAGCTGCCCGCGTTCGCAGGACCTGATTCTCCAGTCTATCTGTATTTTGTTCTGATCATCCCACACTTGTGCACAGTTATATTCACTATTTACACTTGTATATTCCGTAGAGGCTCATGACTCTTGACCCTTCGGTCTATGGGAGTTGGCACGTGTTGGGACTTGGTTCCCTGTTTTTAATATGTATCTATCACCGTTGAATTATTTCCGTATGCTTAAATTGGATAAAGTGAGCTTATGGCTCCGTGATTGTTGTTAATTGGTCAGGCTGGCCTAGCAGTGTGCTAGTCTTAGTGAGAGTTTCCTTGAATGGAAAAACTTTACACAGAGCAAAAACGCGAATGACAAATTTGGCAATCAATCATAAGAATACTTGGTCACAGATAAGGAATTGAAATATCATAGTTACATTTTAATTACAGAAACAGAAGAAACCAGATTACCATATATCGCTGGTACTTGACCAATTCATAGTAGCTCTGACTTCTTACTTTGTGAAGAAAATTTCAAAGATGTAACTCTAGTTGCGTATAAAATGAATTCAATAAATATTGCATAGAAGTTCAGAGCTATTCATAACTTACCTAACATCACCCTCTCTTTTAGTTCCAATAGTCCTCAACTGAAACTCCTCCCTGATTTTAATCTCGTCAAGCAATTGAAGATAGTATGGGTATCTCTCCCAATCACCTTTTACAAGGCACCCCGGTTCACCAAGATGCAAGCAATTGCTGAATGCACACTTTGCAGGTTCGCCATCTTTAAGCATTTTGCGAATCTGAACTCAAAGTAATCAGATTGGAAATTACTAATGAAATTCGCATATATAGTTTTGTTCACATCTTGTGCACAAATACACAAAACTTAGAGAACAAGTAGCGCCATCAGGACAAACCTCTGGAAAATGCTGTGCAAGAGAATTTTTTGTCACTTTCATCAAACTAGGCTGGTTAAACCCTGGAGTATCAGCAAGATATCCTCCATCAGACAATGGAAGCAAGGACACATGCCTCGTTGTATGCTTTCCTCTGCCACTTCTTACTGACACTTCCCCAACACGCTGCTCTTCATACCACCTGCTCCCTAGAAGCTGCTAGTCATAATAAAGAAATGAAAACAGTAAACTAAAGGTATTGAAACAGAAGCTATAGTATAATATAAAATGATGAAAAAAGGCCAAACTCACAGGATCAAACCAATTTCCTTCTTCAACTGCACCAAGAATGTGCTTATTGCCTCTCAAAGCATTGATCAGGCTGGATTTTCCCACGCCACTTGGACCGACAATGACGGATGTTTGTTCTCTCATAATAAACTGGAGTGTATCAAGTCCACGCTTCGACTCAATGCTGCAAAATATTGGTTCATAACCCCAATTACGAAGCCTAGATTTCCATGCTTTTATTTCCTGCCAAAGTTCACCGACTTTAGATGTCTATTATGAAATGATCAGAAAATACAAACAGGAGGGAAGAAATAGTATCAAAACTAACTGAAGTACATACAATGAAACAGTCAATACATGCTAGGACGTTACACAATCTTCTCAGTGCAAACATGTTTTTCATATGTATCCTCCCTTTGTGTTCTCTTTTTTGTCCATTTGAGTTTCAAAGAGTGAAACTCTAACAGGCTGATATCCTATTTTTCACCTTGCATCCTCGGTTACAACAGAGGTAATTCCCATGCAAAGAGACATGTATTCCACAAATCCATATTTAAGAAATGGAAAATAAATCTAATGCCAAGCATCACAAACATTACTTGAGAAAATCAAAGAAGAACTGACAACAGACAAGTAAAAGGATGTATAGTCGCTTAATAGGAAGCATCCCAAGGCATAGTGATGTGCTCATAATGGACCTGAATTGCGAAATTGATACATATAATTCATCTATTTAAACCAAACTAGTTTGGGATTGCGATGTAGTTTATTGAAATACTAATGTGTTGATCTAATCAGTAGATTACTTACTATTCAGAGGCAAACATTTAGTAGAATCAGTACAAAATTACTAGCAAATAACTGAAATTAAAACAACTACTATGCCTCAGTCTCAAATAAGTTTGGAGACGATGAATCCTCACTAATAAAGTTACTCCAGTTAAAAGGTCTCATGCCAATATCATGCCAGTATAGATAAGAATATTAGGATTTCTGTATATTTTCTAAACATATAATCTCTGAAAGGCCAAACCACTACTAGAAAGCATAAGACCTACAGTAAAGTAGGAAGTATTAATTACTTGTCGACTAATCAAGACATAAATCAATACTACTTAAGCAGCTGACCTAAATATCATGTTCTAAGAATTATGACAAAACTATCACATAGCAGTGTTTTTGTATTGCTAACCTCTTGAGAAACAAGTTCAGATTTATTCAACGCAAGGGTGAGAGGAATTCCAGTGGATTCAGCTTCAACAAGGAACCTAGTGAGGGAGAATGACTCGACCTTCGGCTGATCCAATGAGAACAATACTAGCAAATGATCCACGTTAGCTACAGGAGGATCCAAAATCTCCGTCTTCCTCTGAAACACATTCTCAATAGCTCCTCGTCTATCCACCCAATCAATTGAACCTACCAATACCTTATCCCCTACCAATACTCTCCTCTTTATCTTCTTCAACACTGCCTTCACAACACACAACAACTCCACTCCTACTTCCCCTGAACCCTTCACGGACCTTCCAGAAGGTTCCGTACAATTTTCTTGTTGAGGAAGTGACTGGACGATAACGCGCATGAAATTCGCTTGTGAAGAAGCGACGGTTCCGACGGCTTGACCGTGAGAGAGGCGAGGCATGTTTTCGTGAGAGAGAATCGGTGCTAGAGTGGAGAAATGCTTACTAATAGTCTCCCGAGCTTTGAGGAGATTTTTGTTCGTCTGTTGGAGCTTTCTTGAGACATTGTTAGGGTTTTGATGCCGGCCGGCGGCGGAGACGAAGGAGAAGAAGCGCTGACGAGCGGCGGAGACGGCGTATGGAATCCGGAGAAGTGAAGACGAAGAGATCGTCATTTGTGGAGAAGGATAAACGGTGCTGGCTTTAACGCTGAGAAGAAATCTGAGCAGCCATGGAATTGGAAGGTTTCGTAGTGTAGCTATAGAGAGTATTTGAGCAGAGTCCAGTGTTTTCCGCGTGTGAAGAGCAGTTAAGGAATGCAACAAAACGAGATTGCCACGCGGCAGTATATTTTAGGATAATTTTTCCTTTTTTTTTCTTCTCTTAATTATAAGGAAGGATTAAAGAAATGCAAGTGTTGTTACCACTTGCTCAACAAAATGAAAGAACTTTGACAACTGGTGATAACTAACTTCATAACACATTAAGCAACCACATTGATACGAAATTAGTTGAATACATAAACAACCTTTTAAATTTTCTCCATTTTTTATTTAGACACCGAGGGGTCGTTTGGTATATGTAATAAGAATAATTTTGAAATAAAGTTAGGAATTAACTTTATTCTATGTTTGGTTTGGGATATTCTTGAGATAACTTTTACACAAATATGATGGAATTATTCATACCGTATAGAAAGCGAATAACTAAATCCATGAATATCCTTTAAGGATGGCAAATGGGGTAGGGCAAAGCAACACGCATGGGCAAACTCCAAATGGGGCACGGCAAGAAAATTTTAAAATAGGGCAAGGCGGGACGGGCTGAGTAAAACTTAAATTTTAAAAAAAATTGCAGGTGTGGGTTTGGGTTGCTTTGCTGGCTAAAATATGGGCCATTAACGGGAAGCCTTTATATAGCATATATGGGCTATTACCATTTGATTCAGATGCTTAAGTTTTCCTACTAACTACTGTTATGTATGGTTATGAGTTTGTTGATATTTCATTACTTTAAAATTAATTCAAACACTTTTAATATATCTTTATATTTTTTAGACTAATATTTTTAGAAAATAAACTAAAATGCAAGAGTTTCAATCATCACAACTCAATTGTATATATCTAGAACAAGATGCTAGTGTCGCAAAAAAATTTTCCAGGGATTTAGTTTTTATTTCTAATTTATTATGCTCTTTATAAGTAAAATGATAAAAAAAAAAAAAAGATACCCAGGGAAGATTTAACTACAAATCTATTCTATTTTCTTATATCTAGAAAGGAATAAAACACAATAAAATGTGATAAAAAAAATATAGATCGAAAAAAAAAACTTAAATGGGGCAGGGCGAGGCAAGGTAATTTTTAAAAAAAATGCTAAATGGAGCAAGGCAGGGCGAGTCAAAGTCTTAGCGGGTCAAGACTTGCCATGCCCTATCCTGCCCCGCCCTACCCTACCCCATTTGCCATTCTAAATCCTTGGACATCCCACATTTGTACTAAGCGCACCCCTAAACTAAGTATTTAACTTATTGAACATCTAAATTAAAGTTAAATTGTGTCTCTTGAACACAAATGGCTGACACGGCACACCATGTATAATATAATCTCCTCCTAGAGGGTGAAAAACTTTATTTTTCAAACTTTTAAATGTTTTGCTTGTCTACTCCAGCCTCAGTCTGGCACTACCATTTCGAAGTTCCAACACCTTCGCCACCTTAGACCATCCTCCACTTTCCGCTTTTCTTTCCGTTGTAATTTTCACCACAACCATCCAACTTTTTATTTTTTTTTTCTTTCCTCTCCATCACCATATCTACCATAACCCACCACCACCCGCCCCTCTTCCCTTGCCACCAACAGTACTTTTAGGCCACACATGTCTAGAAAAAGAAGACTCATTGCCAAAAATAAATTGACTGCGACAACTAATTTGATTGGAAAAAGAACACAATGAATGAGAAAATAACTCACATTCAGCTTCAACATTCGAACACATGAAATTAAAATGCCTTCCTTGATTCATGGTTAATTGAAACTCGTTATTTTGAGTTAATTTATTAATTTTCAAATTGTACAATATATTAAATTTGGTACCAAACCAGCTCAATTAAACACATCCCAGAATCAAACAACTAGAAAATTAAATGACATAATTTTTAATTTAGTAATTACCGTATAGTCGAAATAGAGAGCACTCAAATAAGTAAGAAAGCTCACATTGCCTCCACCTAATACACCATCTATCCCCTTCTTGTCCATGCCATCCATCTCTCGCCGACACTACCTCTCTATCCATATAAACCTTTAAATTTATCTTCTTCGTCTAGCAAATATTTTTCCTAGAACTTGTAAGTTGTAATCAAATGATAATTTTGCAAAAATGTTCTTCGTTTTCTATAGGTTTTCATCAAAGAAAAATTAGTTAAATTATGGAGTGTGGGGTAGGTGTTCTAGGGTGGGTAGAGGATGAGGTGTTGAAAGGTGGTTTATTTTTTTATGTGCGAAACTCACGCATTTACAATTTTTGAGATACTGCAAAAAAGTGTCTACGAGACATATTTTTCAACTGCTTGAAGTGTTCAATGGCTATAACTCTCAAATATCTAAATAAAAAAATAACTGACCAAAATTAAGGGGATGTATATATATTTAGCAGTTTCTCGGAGTCCGGTCCGTTGGCTAATCGACCTTTTTTATAAACTTAATTTTTTAACTGTACTCCAGTTATAATTCTTTGAGAAGTGACCCATTTTTAGGATTAGGGAGAACTAAGATTAACAAAGTAAGAAGGTGTGTTCTAACCATCCCCAAAGTTTTGAAAAATATATTGTAGCCCAAAATGTAAATAACAATAGTTTATCCAAAATGGAAAGAAACCAGATCAATTCCCTCCATAAATCATCCGCTTCCGACGTACTCTAGTAATGCTTCCGGATAAATTATCCTATTGATTTAGCTCAAATTTCTATTCATAGCTAGCAAATATCAGTTCCCCAACCTTCCTCGGTCCCATTTTAGTCTTAACTCACTTCATCATTATATTTTCTTATTTTTGCATCCAAAGAGGAATATTTAAATTAAATTTGATCAAATTTACGTTGTTTTAATACTTATTAAATTTGTCTAAAAATCCATTTAGATTATGTCTTAAAAATGCTAAGTAACATTTTTTTAATATGCCACTTGGCTTATTGTCATGTCTCACTACCTTTCTTTATATATATATATATATATATATATATATATATAAAGAAAGGTAGTGAGACATGACAATAAGCCAAGTGGCATATTAAAAAAATGTTACTTAGCATTTTTAAGACATAATCTAAATGGATTTTTAGACAAATTTAATAAGTATTAAAACAACGTAAATTTGATCAAATTTAATTTAAATATTCCTCTTTGGATGCAAAAATAAGAAAATATAATGATGAAGTTTTCCAAATATAATTATTCACTAACCACTTGATCTGTTTTCTTTCATTTCATAATTTTATTATTTTTAAAAATAGTACATAGAGAAATAAAATGATAGTAAAAATATCATCATTAAATATAATGTGTTCAAACAAATAAGAAATTAACTTTTATGATTAATGCCAAAATAAGTGTGGTAGAAATTGATATTAAATTAAACAAGCTAATGAAAGCCACATAACCAATAATATTATGTATTGAATGATAGAATAGCAAGAATAAGGAATAAATATAGACAAATTAAGCAAAACCTTCTTTTTGAGCAAACGGGAATATATATATATTAATAACTAATTGTTGCGTACATAGTCCTTATAGTTTGTGTCACTATGGACACTTTGATTTCCTAGGCTTGCTATAATATTACAAGCTTCAAAAGATAGAGTTTTAGTATAAATAGAGAGTTTATTTTTTTCACTTTCTACCCGATGGTTTACATAGCAAGGTGGTAATACAAAAACTTCCTTTCTTTTCTGCCTTGCCTTCTTTGCCAAACTCTGCGCAATCCTATTCTCTTGCCTGAGCGTTTGTTGGAGGATTACCTTATGTTGGAGCATGGACAACCTACATTGAACAATAGTGTTATAATAAAGTTTGTTTCCTTGCTGATGTCACGACCCCAGTTCGCCCTCCGTGAACATGTTGTGATGGCACCTAGTCCCTATAACTAGGTAATCCTAACAACTCAGAAAATAATATAGCTTGCGAAATAATTAATTAAAAATTAAACAACTAAAAGAAAACTGTATATAAATGACGCTCGGCATATACAACTCAATAATGCGGAAGTTTACAATATCACCCCAAAATCCGGAAACTCACGGGAACACAAGCTACCGGAAAGTAATACACGACTCTAGCTCCAGAATGTCTAAAGCAAAAGTATGAAAGAAGGGTAAATACTACATATAGAGTAAAGAAGGAGACTCTTCGGTCTGCGGACACTGTAGATACACCTCGAAGTCTCCGTAGCTCTCCCTGCCTCAAGGATAGTGCACCTGAGATAAAGTACCTGGATCTGCACATGAAAAACATGTGCATAAAAGGCATGAGTACACCACAGCGGTACTCAGTAAGTGCCAAGCCTAACCTAGGTTGGGTAGTGACGAGGAAAGGTCAGGGCCCTACTGAGATAAAACAATATAAATGATAAGATAAGAAAAGAACAGTATAGATAATGTCTACAACGAGGATCTAGACAAGATAAATAACGAATACAGTAATAGAAAGTAGAAACAAGGCAATATAAGGAAATGCTACTCACAACAAGAATGATAACCAGGGTTCTCTTGGTATCCTCACCATATAACCAAGGGATCTCTTCGTATCCTCAGTAGCAATTTGGGGATCTCTTGGTATCCTGAGGATCTCTTGGTATACTCAATAGCAATTCGGGGATCTCTTGGTATACTCAATAGCAATTCTAGGATCACTTGGTATCCTCAATCTCAGTCCAGAACATATCATGTACAAGGGATCCCCTGGGATGCCGTCCCGTCCTAAATTTAAAACATACAATATCAGCTCAAACAAACAAGAAAATGCTAAGCTCGGAACAAGTAATAGTAAATTCTAGCCTAACGTGCTTCACGTAGTACAAACAAGACAGTTTAAGCAAATAGGCAAGTAAGTCAACTAAATATGCTTCTCAAAGCTAACACGGGAAAAGCTTACAATTAGGATAAACAGATAACCAAGAAACTCAACTGAAATACTTCAAGTAAAAATGGAGTTTTCAACAATTAGCTCAAGTACGCGCTCGTCACCTCACGTATGAGGCATCCAAATATCAAATATCATGTCCTAAGTGGAGAAAGTCCCCCACACAAGGTTAGACAAGCCACTTACCTCGAATCAGTATAAAATCAACTGGAAACCATGCCTTTGACATGAGTATATGACTCCAAATAGGCCAAATCTATTTAATTCAATTACATATCGTAAATAACATATCAAGCAACTGATTCTACTATTTAATTTAAAGCTAAGATGCAAATTTAGGTAAAATGACCAAAATGTCACTCATGCCAACATCTCAGAACCGGATAACTTTTACATTTTCATAACCCTCTTACTCTCACGAGTCTAAGCATAACAAGAGCATTGCAATCGGAGTCCAAATGACCCCTCAAATCCTCCATTAAAGGTTTAAGAACATTTCTCCCAATTTCTACCAAAATTTCGAAATTAAATGATAAAATTAACTAAAGATTGATAGAATATAACTAGAAAGGATTAAAGAAATGTTACCCAATATTCTCCTTTTCAAAACCCTTTGAAAATTGCCTTTTCCCGGGCTCCAATTTGATTTTTCCAACTTTTGAAACTAAACCCTCGAATTTCATATTTCACTCCAGCTATTTCTGCATTTGCGGTCCTAATGCGGTCCCGCATCTGCGTACATGTAGTCGCACCTGCGAATTTCATTTAAAAGGTCAAGTTTCACATCTATGGTCTAGGGACCGCTTTTGCAGTCCCGCTTCTGCGTACCATGTGCCGGTTCTGCGGCTTTCACTAAAATGCCCAGTTTCCGCTTCTACGGTCCTAATCTTGTAGATGTGGATCCGCTTTTGCGGTTAAAGTTCTGCATCTGAGGAACCTGCTCCTCCTGCCCAAAATTTTCATCTGCGCTTTCTTGGCCGCTTCTCTGCACCTGCGTAACCTAAACTGCAGGTGTGGTTATGACAGATACCAGTAGTCTTCGGCAACTTTTCAACTTCAAAAACCTTCCGTCAACCATCCGAATTCATCCTGAGGCCTCTGGGACCTCAACCAAAAGAACCAATAACACCTAATACCTCATTCAAACTTGTACCAACCCTTAAACTACCTAAAACAACATCGAAAACTCGATTAAATAAGGTATTTGAGCCTAAGAACTTCAAATTCTATCAAAACACTCTTTCAATCAAAAACCTAACCAAACCTCGTCCAAATGACCTAAAATATTACAAACACGTCTCAAATGACATGACGGAGCTATTGCAACTTGCAAAATTCCATTCTGACCCTCGGATCAAAATCTCACTATCGGACCGGAAACTTCAAAAACTCAAACTTCGGCATTTCAAGCCTAAATCAGCTACGAACCTCCAAAATACATTCCGAACACGCTTCCAATCCCAAAATCACCTAACGGAGCTAACAGAATTATCATATTTCTATTCTGAGGCCGTCTTCACATTATTTCGACTATGGACAACTTTCCAACACTTGAGCTCTCATTTAAGGAGTAAGTGTCCCAAAACTCTCCAGAACTTAAAACCGAACATCCCGGTAATTCAAATTAGTATATATAGACTTAGGGAAAGTAGTTAATAGGGGATCGGGACGTTAGTTCTTAAGACGACCAGCTAGGTCGTCGCATCCTACTACACGTAATATTTGTTCATCCTCAAACGAGCATAAAGACATACCTAAAGTAGTAGAAAGATGAGAGTACTGGTTGTGCATATCCCGCTTGGTCTCCCAAGTCGCCTCCTTGGCTGGCTGACCTCGCCAATGAACCTTTACTGAAGCAATGTTCTTTGACCTCAACTTTGTGACTGCCTGTCCAATATAGCCACTGGCTCCTCAACGTAGGATAGGTCCTTGTCCAATTGGACTGGACTAAAATCCAACACATACGATGGGTCACTGTGATATCTCCGGAGCATCAAAATATGAAATACCGAATGAACCCCGACCAAACTGGGAGGCAAGGCAAGCTCATAAGCAACCCCACTAACTCGCCTCAAAATCTCAAAAGGGCCAATAAACCTCGGACTCAACTTCCCTTTCTTTGTAAACCTCATGATGCCTTTCATAGGCGAAACCCGAAGCAGAAGCCACTCACCAAGCATATATGAAACAACACAAACCTTCCTATCTGTGTAGCTCTTCTGTCTAGACTGGGCTGTACGGAGTCTATCTTGAATCATCTTAACCTTCTCCATTGCATCCTGAACCAACCATGTGCCCAATAGCATGGCCTCACCCGGCTCTAACTAGCCCACTGGAGATCTACACCTCCTACCATATAAAGCCTCATACGGTGCCATCTAAATGCTGGACTGATAACTCTTGTTGTAAGAAAACTCCGCTAATGGCAAAAAATGATCCCAAGACCCTCCAAACTCAATCACGCACGCACAGAGCATATCCTCAAGAATCTGAATAGTGCACTTGGATTGTCCGTCCGTCTGGGGGTGAAACATTGTGCTCAACTCCACCCAAGTACCTAGCTCCTGTTGCACGGCTCTTCAGAACCGCGACGTAAACTGAGTGCCTCTGTCTGAAATAATTGAAACTAGAATACTATGCAGGCGAACGATCTCCCAGATATAAATCTCCATCAACCGCTCCGATGAATAAGTGGTACACACATAAATGAAGTGAGCGGACTTGGTCAGCCGATCCACAATACCCAAATGGCATCAAACTTAAATTACAAAATTGTTATCTTCTTAAATTACAAAATTGTTATCTTCTTAAATTACAAAATTGTTATCTTCTTAAATTACAAGATTGTTATCTTCTGAATTTCAGCATCTTTAAATCCTTTTCACACTCTTATTTGTAATAACTTTCCCATATTTTCAATGCTTGCTTGTTTACTTGTTTACATTTGCATTTAAAGTCACAATTGTAGCATGGACGGGAACCACACTAATGGATCTTGAGGGGAGCCTAACACCTTCCCCTCGAGATAATTTCAAGCCCTACCCAAACTCTGTTTTTCATCTTTAATTCTCTAAAAAGTGTCCTAATTCACTATAATCATTAGGTGGCGACTCTCCAAACTCTCAAAAAACCCAATTTCCAAAGTGGGAAAAGTGTTGTCTTCCTGAATGTCGTGAACCAGATTTCGCTTTAGAAAAAATGGGGTGTCGACAGTATGGCGACTTTGCTGGGGATTCTTTAGGATTGTACCATTGCATGCTATATGCGAATTTATTGCTTTCTTCTATTGCTTTTATTTAATATCTTTATTTGAAACTGACTTGTTTCTTTTTTTATTTTCACTTTCATTTACCGTTTTTCCATCAATGTTGTTGTAATTTTTTAGCAATCATTGTAACTTTATTATGAACGTGAAAATACATGTCAATATGTTTCATTCTTTTAAACTACATTTTCAACATCATATTCCACTCGTGCCAAACAAATACTATAGCAACGCTTATAATGAGTAGTTGCGCACTTCCAATACTATCACCCCCTAAATTTGGTAAAGGCGTATTTGCGGTAAAACCAAGTCGATCAACGGTGTAGTCAACGGTTCCGCGCCTTTCCCTCTTGAGTTGTCCGCTCAATGGTACCTTGTCTAGTACTTCAAAATAGAAACCTTACTCCGTTAAGTTGTACATGCATCATGGTCAAACCTAGCCGAGTCAGTTATGTTGTCCACATAATGACTCATTAAGATAGCCTTGTCCAAAGTCCATCGGGTTTCCTTGAAACGCAAACGGACGCCTCCACGTTCTGTGCATTTATTTGGAGAACTTAAGTACTTTGTTATGCTAATTATTGATTTAAATAGTCAAGCCCTGTAGGGGTAAGGGTCTAACCCTTTTGATTCGCAGGAAATGAATGACATAGTTCCCGACTTTGGTATGGCCAACATACCCTCACTCTTGTTGGCATGGTGGAGGAACCTCCCACCAAGTAACCAAATGAACGATTGGAAAGAAAGGGTCACCAAGGCTAGCGTAAGCTAGAGGATTTGATCAACAAGAACATTCAACATGGGGAGGGCCTTTCTGGGACCAAATAGTTAGGAGTCTCTTTTCTTTTTTGCTTTGAAATGTAATAAAGCCAATGGCCATTAGTGATATTTTACTTTATGCAGTTTAAGTGTCATTTTGGGATTCGTCTTATTTTTATCAATAAAATGAGGCATTTAGCATTATAAGTTCTCCAAAAACATTTGTCGCTAGACCTACCTCGGACACAACTAGACACCAAAATTAGGACACGAATTATATTCTCGCATAATGTGTTTAAATACTGCAATACTTTTTCCTTAAAGGCCGCACTAACTTGTTACCTTTTTTGTTTTTATTTATTTTTTATTCCCTTCCCCAAAGGTTAGTTCGTGCATTCTAGCACCATCAGCATATTCCACAAGATCCAAGGGCCCTCCACCTTCTCTTCCTACGAGTCCTGTCCGGAACAAGAACAAAGGAAGAATGGAAAATACAAGTGCTAGAAAGGAGATTGAAAGAGAGGAAACTTCTCAGGGTAGCCCAATTTCTAAGGGAATTGCTGCTCATCTTAAGCAGAAATTGCTGAAATTCTAGGAAAAGTTGGACCAAGTTCGGAACTTGGCAAGCCTATTATTCTCTCTTGCTTTGCCACTAGAGGGTTTGGGTCACAACAAGGCACTGCACATTACCATGCAATGCGAAGATTATTTCATCACCAGAGTCCTGATCGATGGAGGATCCAGCCTCAAATTATTTCCACTTGTAAATCTGAGAACTTTGGGAAAAGACCTACACTAGGTCAAAGACGGGGCTATCAATGTCAAAGCGTTCGATGGGTCCCAGAGATCTACTATTGGAGAAATCAGCTTGTGCTTGAAAATGGGACCAACGTGGTTCGATGTTCACTTCCAAGTTATAGACATCCCGACATCCTACAACTTGCTGTTAGAACGCCCCCAGATCCATGCTGCAGGAGCCGTAGCATCGACCCTGCATCAGGCGGTAAAGTTCGAATGGAATCACCAAAAGGTGATCATTCATGGTGATGGTAATAATCCCATATATAGTCACCAGACCATCCCAATAACCGGGGTAGAATGAGAATAGGTGAAAAAATATACTACCGCATCGAAAGGGTCAACACTGTAGACAAAGACAAGTGGTGGGACAACAAGATCGAAAGCATCCTAAATTGGTGAAGGTACGAGCCTAGAAAGGGACTCTACAAGAATCTGCAGGGAATCACTAAGCCCATCACACAGAAGAATCATGAAACTACCTTTGGCCTAGGGTACGACTATACTTGGGAAGAATTCCAGAACTGGTCGCCCCCATGGTGCGACTCCTACTATCCATTGGTGTGACGACCCAAAGGGGTCATCACCGTATTTCTCTCTTTTTTTTGTGCTCCCAAGGTCTTGGAAACCTCACTCTCAGTTTCCTCGATGTACGTGCACAGTCTGGGCATGAAGCCGGAAAGTTTTTGTGTTAAGATATATGAATTCTATGGAAAATTTGAAGAATTTTGATATTAATATTGATAAAAGTTGACTTTGGTCAACATTTTTGGTAAACGGACCCGGACCCGAGATTGGACAGTCCTGAAAGGTCCGTAGAAAAATATGGGACTCGAGCATGTGCCCGGAGTCAAAATTCGAGGTCTAGAACCTGAGTAAAAGAATTTTTCTGTTAAATTGTTTTCCGAAAATAATAAGGAAAAATGGAAATGAAAATGAGTTAGAAAATATAGGTATCGGGCTCGTATTTTGGTTCTGACGCCTAGTACAAGTCTTAAATATTGGTTAAGTGCTTCCTGTGGAATTTGGTCGAAATCGGACGTCGTTTGACATGATTCGGACCTAAATAGCTAAAGTTAGAGATTTATGAACTTCGAAAATGAAATCTTGAGTTTTGGGGGTTGATTCTTTGTTTTTGATGTTATAATAGCGATTTGATCGCTCGAGCAAGTTCGTATGATATTTTTGACTTAGTATGCATATTTGGTTTGGAGCCTCGAGGGCTCGGGAGTGTTTCGAAGGTGGTTTGGGGTGTTTTTGGACTTAGGAAACTGGCAGATTTTCTGCATTTTTTACACAAAGGTTTTCCTCTACGCGATCGCGGCCTCCTTCACGCGATCGCACTTCCTTGGCAAATTCTTCAACGCGATCGCATCTAGTTTCACTCGATCGCATAGCTTCCCGACCTTCCTCTCCATGATCGCAAACCATCTCACGCGATCGCGTAGAGCAAATTGACCGTCCCAGCAAAAAATCCTCCTATGCGATCGCAGCAGCTCTCACGCGATCGCGTAGACCACAAAATTTCCCCTCCGCGATCGCATCACTGTTCACGTGATTGCGTAGAACAAAATTTCGTCCAGTGAATTTAATTCTAGAACAGAACACTTAGCACAGGAGTTTTCTCACAAACCTCATACAGGCTCTTCTCCTCCACCCTCCATTTTCAAGTTTCAAGCTCCCATTCCTCCATAACTCCTTGGGTAAGTTTTCCTAACATCATTTCTTCATTATTTCTTCACCTAATCGTAATTAATCCTAGCCCTAAGTCATGAATTCAAGGTAGAAAATGGGGGTTTTGGGTAGAACTGGGGCTTGTGGTATTTTGGGTGATCCAACCTCAATTTGAGGTCGGATTTTGAAACAAATCATATATTCTAACTCGTGGGGTCATGGGTGATTGAAATTTGGTCCGAGCCTCGAGTTTAGACCATGTGGGCCCGGTGTCGGATTTTGTTATTTTTGGAAGAATGATGGGAATTTCATTTCTAGGCTTTGGGATTGTGTTATTGAGCACTAATTGATGTTATTGAATTAAAAATGACTAGATACCATTGTTTCGGAGTCGGAATCTTGAGGAAAGGCGGTGCTAGAGGATTGATTGCTATTTTCGGACCGAGGTAAGTGTTTGATCTAATCCTGATTTGAGGGAATAGGACTAGAGTATTATTGCTTGCTATTTGCTAAATGATCGAGTATGGTGTATAGGCATGGTGACGAGTATCTATACACTGGCGTCTAGCATGACCGTGAGTCTTATTTGTACTTGCTTTGGGTATATTTTGAGAATCATTCCTAGCAAATGATGAATTTGACATGATGAGTTAGTTGAGGAATTATGTATGAAACGTGAGATTTCTTGGAGCTTGGTTCATATGGTAGTGACTTTTATGAATTCAAAATTGTAAGTATTGTAAAGAAATGTGGTTGAATCCGTTGCCAGGATGTGTAGGTTATGATTGTTATTGCTCCCTTATCCGGTTGAGCGTTATATGTAATCTCCATTATTGAGATGTTTGGGCTACTAGTGGTACCCTTATTGGGTAGATCGTTATATTGCCGAGTTTTCCCTAAAGGGGAACTCCTCGAGAGAGGCTATATGAGTCATATATTATGAATATTAGGATCGTGTGGCACGCCGTCCACTTATATGATAGTTATTGGGATCGTGTAGCACGTCGTCCACCTATATTATATTTATTGGGATCGTGTGGCACGACGTCCACCTATATTATAATTAATGGGATCGTGTGGCACGCCGTCCACCTATATTATAATTATTGGGATTGTGTGGCATGTCGTCCACTTATATGACATTTATTGGGATTGTGTGGCACGTCGTCCACCTATATTATATTTATTGGGATCGTGTGGCACGCCGTCCACTTATGATACATACTATGGGATCGTGTGGCGCGCCGACCACTTATGAAAGTAAATATTGTGATTTTGATTTAATGTTGTCACAGATGACCTGTTCTCATTGTTCAATATTTTCTGAGCATGTTCCATTTTCAGTTGTATACCTTCATATATAATCCTGTTGTTCTTTTTCTTGCTTGTTCAGTATTTTTCCCGAGCATGTTTCCTTTTCGGTTGTATATCTTTATATACATTCCTGTTGCTCTTTCTGTTGCCGTTGTATTTGTATATATATCTGCAAAGGTTTATTTTAGTAGGTCCTGTCTAGCCTCGTCACTACTTCGCCGGGGTTAGGCCAGGCACTTACCAGCATATGGGGTCGGTTATGCTGATGCTACACTTCTGTGATTTTGCACAGATCACAGCATTGGAGCAGCTTTCGGACGGCAGCAGCAGTAGGATATTTCTGGGAGTTGTCTTCAATCCAGGGACTCTCGAGGTAGCCTAGCAGGCGTTCGCAGGCCGAAGTCCCTATCCCTTATTTCAGTTTGTTTTTATTTTATCAAAACAGAATGTATTTTTCTTTTATTTAGACTTGGTTATAGTATTCTATAGTAGTCTGTGAGATAGTGACACCAGATTTTGGGGTAGTGTTATGTTCAGTATTCTTCTGCATTTGATTTCTTCTTTACTGTATTTTAAAGTTTTTTGAAAAGGTTGATTATTCGAGTATATGCTGTTGTTAAGGTTCGGCTGGCCTAGCTTCGATAGTAGGCGCCATCACCACTTCCGATGGTGGGAAATCTGGGTCGTGACAAGTTGGTATCAGAGCTCTATATTGCATAGGTCTCACTACTCACGGACAAACTAGGTGGAGTCTGAGGGATCGATACTGGGATGTCTGTATTTATCCCTCAGAGGCTACAGAGTTAGGAAAAAAATCACTTTTGTTCTTTCTTGTCGTGCGATTTTGTTTCTCAAACACAGATTGTCCTTCTACTCTGTTCATTCGTAGATGGTGAGAATATGTGCTTCATCTTCCACCGCACGGTAGTTTGAGTGCACAGCTGCACCCGCGAGGGGTAGAGGCCAAGCTCGTGCCAGAAGCCGAGGTCGGGGCAAAGCCCAGCCCCAGGTAGCTGTTCAAGAGGTGGAACCTCATGTTGACTATGATAAGGAGGTTCCAGCCTAAGTAGTACAGGCGGGCCCAGCTCAGGTCCTAGGAGGAGTCGTGATCACCCTAGAGTTTTAAGATGCTATAGTCAGACTAGCAAGATTTATGGAGAGCGTTTATAGAGCGGGGTTGTTACCAGCTGCACCAGCCACTTCTCAGGCTGGAGTAGGGGTTTAGACTCATTTTACACGTACCCCGGAGCAGGCAGATCCTCAGGCCCATGCCCTAGTGATTCAGTCAGCTATGGCAGTTCAGCCATGTATTCCAGCTCAAACCAGTAATGGAGCGGCCATGACTTCTGATGCTTTGTGGAGACTTGATCGGTTCTCCAAGCTATTCACCAGCACCTTCAGTTTTTCCGCACATAAAGTAAATGTAAATGTGCCACGGTTTAATATTACACCCCGAGAAGGGATATAATAATAATCGGTGAAGGAGTTTTTCCACTTAAAGGACAATCGGAACGAGATCAAATTATCTAACTAGTCAGAGTCGCCACTTGGAAAAATAATGGTGTCCCAAGTCACCGGTTTAATCCCGAACCGAGGAAATTTATGACTCTGTAATACAGTCTTCGAAACTAGAAACCTGGATAAGGAATTCTATTAACCCGGGAAAAGGTGTTAGGCACTCCCGGATTCCGTGGTTTTAGCACAGTCGCTCAACTGCAATTTTTTGCTTTTATCTGATTTCTTTATATATTTTAATTAGGTGCTTTTAATGTTCCATTTTTTCATTATAGAAGAATTGCGACGTCACGAAAACACATTTCGAGTCACACCGCAACCAGTACGCCTGTGACTTTAGTGTATTTCAGTTTCGCCGGGAGTAAGATTTGGGTCACATAAATGCGCACCCGTGATTAGGAAGGTATTATTATTAATTAACGCGCCTAAAGTAATTTTGCATTTGTACTTTGCGAGGGCCATGAAATTTAGCTAAATGGCACGCCTCGAATTCTAAGGGCAAAACAAGATTAATCAAATGAGGGCCATGCAATTGTCATTTTGTTTGGCATGACACACCTTAATACCTTTTGGCATTTGAGATGACAAATGCCTCCAGTGCCCACTTTGGATAGCATAAATCTGCCAAGACCTTGAGGAATTCACCACCATCGGTGCGAGATGCAATGAGCATCAACACCACAGGAACAAGTACCGAACACAGCTGGGAGGGACCAGGTGCTAGGAAGATGGCAAATGCGTAACCCATTCCAGTCACACAATACACAAGGCTGAGTAACACAACATAATTAGCTGCGAAAGAAGATCTTGGATTGCAGAAGAAGTAGTACATTGATAGATATACAGCATGCTTAATCACTGTGTTGAAATGATCTATTGTATCTTTGGCAACAAAATGAGCAACGCTACTAATGCCAGAAGCACTTTCTCTCCAATACTGCAACTTGTCCAATGCAAATGTCCTTAAAGCCGCAATTTTGCATAACAAAGAAACAACCATTATTGTGTGTGTATAGCCAAGTGCGCCAAATCTTTTATCCCTCACTTTGGTTAGTGATCCTAAGCAAGCTCCAGCAACTAAGAGAATGAGATAATCTATTGCTTGCATTTTTGCTTCACGTAATCTTTGCTTGCTTATCCTCAATATAATCGGAAAATTGATTGTTTCACTGTTTAACACTCAAAATGCGACGAACCGCTCGAATCAGCCTCGACTTAATTCTGTTTGAAGCAAGAGCGAGAACGGCTGAATACCATACTGAAATCAGACCAAGAGCAAGCGAGCAGTAGTTGAAAACCAGCCCAGGACATTAACAGTAGAAATAAACAGCAGTAGCAATTCTACATCTCCGATAGCATACAGGTTTTCAATCGGAACTCAACCCGGAGCCTCGAACAATGAGCGACAACAACCGAATTTGACTCAATCAGGATCCATTTTGTAGAAAAGCGTCTGTGTGCAGTGTGACTAGGCAGCTAAAATTCGCTTTCTGTTGTGGTGGGGAACAACATCAATAATTTCCAGATTTCAACAACGATTTGCAGGGAATATTAGATCATTTTTTTTATCTGAATCTCAATTGCTAAAAATGGGACTTTCTTCACCCAGTTACTTCATGTGCTTGTGTATATGTGTGTGAATGTTTTCCAGGAGTTTGTTTTTTTAAAAAGAGAGAGGCTAATTTTTGTTGAAGAAGAAGAAAAAATCGGCAATTATCTTTTCTGTTCCAATAATGGGAGCCTCCGTCTGTGTGTGTGTCCGTTCTGTTATGGAGAAGGAGATGGGGTATATATGGAATCCAAGAATGTATATGGGAGCACGGTTTGTTTATTTTTTTTTTTTTTTTGTATTTTTGCTTTATTTTATGATTTTATTAAATTGTTAAACTAATTAATTCCTAAAATTTATTTGATATCTATTTTATAGTAATTCTCAATTAAAACATTAAGATGTTATTTTCAGGCTGGAGTAGGGGTTTAGACTCATTTTACACGTACCCCGGAGCAGGCAGATCCTCAGGCCCATGCCCTAGTGATTCAGTCAGCTATGGCAGTTCAGCCATGTATTCCAGCTCAAACCAGTGATGAAGCGGCCATTACTTCTGATGCTTTGTGGAGACTTGATCGGTTCTCCAATCTATTCACTACAACCTTCAGCGGTGCTTCATCCGAGGATCCCCAAGATTTCCTATTCAATTGCCATGAGATTCTCAGGACCATGGGCATAGCGGAGACCAATGGGGTCAATTTTTGCACCTTTAGGCTTACAGGATCCGCCAAGACTTGGTGGAAGGATTTCTATCTATCTAGACCAGTAAGGTCTCCGGCCTTGTCATGGGATTAGTTCGCGGAGTTATTCTTGAAGAAGTTTCTTTCCATCACTTAGCCGGAGGCACTTCGCAGGTAGTTTGAGCGCCTTCAGCATTGCACCATGACAGTTACTCAGTACGAGACCAGATTCATTGACTTGGCACGCCATGCAGTTGTGATACTCCCTACGGCACGGGAGAGGGTCCGGAGATTTATTGATGGGTTGATTCAGCCGATTCGCCTACAGATGGCCATGGGAGTTGGAAGTGATATTTCCTTCGAGGAGGCAGCCAATGCGGCCTGCAGAGTTGAGGTAGCCCTCACACGGGAAGGTAGTCAGATGTCAGATAAGAGACCTCGTCATTCTGGTTGATTCAGTGGTACCTCATCTGGAGGTAGGGATTCTTATGGTAGGGGTCAGGCACTGAGGCCCTTCCAATCAGCTCTTCAGACTTCTTATGGTAGTTCGGGCAGTGGTGGTCACCAGCAATATCAGTCAGATCAGCAACCTATCATTGCACCCCCACTCCATTATTCTCACCGGCAGAGGACTTGTTATACATGTGGTGATCCGAGGCATATTTCCAGGTTTTGTCCTCGAGCTTCAGGCAGTTCTCAGCAGCAGGGTCCTCGCCCCATGATTCAGGAAGTAGGTGATTCAGAGACCGCCCAGCCAGCTAGAGGCGGGGATAGAGATCCTAGAGGTGAAGGTAGGAACCGTAGAGGTGAAGCTCAGACCGGTAGAGGCAAAGGTCAGCCGGTGGTTGATATTCCTAGAGATGCAGTTTAGGGGGTGGGGCACAGTCCCGTTTCTATGCCTTGCCACCCGGGCTAGAGGCTGAGTCTTTCAATGATGTTATTACAGGTACTATTCTGGTCTGTGACTGGGGTGTTTCAATGCTATTTGACCCTGGGTCTACATTTTCATATGTGTCATCTTATTTTGCACCATACCTTCCTATGCCAAGCGATGCTTTGGGTATTCATGTATATGTATCTACACCAGTGAGTGTTCCTATAGTGGTTGATCGGGTCCATCGTTCCTCTATAGTGGTGTTTGAGGGTCTTGAGACCCGTGTTGACCTATTGCTTCTAGACATGGTGGATTTTGATGTTATATTGGGGATGGATTGCCTGTCCCCGTATCATGCGATCTTGGATTGTCACGCCAAGACCGTGACATTGGCTTTACCGGATATGCCACGATTAGAGTGGAGAGGAACTCCAGGTTATGCCACCCGCAGTGTTATTTCTTATGGTAAGGCTCGACGCATGATCGGGAAGGGGTGTCTAGCTTATTTGGCCTATGTTCGCGACTCTAGCTTAGAGGTTCCTTCTATTGACTCAGTCCATGTTGTTCGGGAGTTTCCGAGGTATTTCCTTTAGACCTGCCGGGTATGCCGCCCGACGGGGATATTGATTTTTGCATTGATCTGGCCCCAGGCATGCAGCCTATTTCCATTCTGCCATACCGTATGGCCCCGCCAGAGATGAAAGAGCTCAAGGATCAGTTGCAAGATTTGTTGGAGAAAGGTTTCATCAGGCCTAGTATTTCTCCCTAGGGTGCGCCAGTTCTGTTTGTGAAGAAAAAAGATGGTTCCATGCGGATGTATATTGACTACCGACATTTGAACAAGGTAACGATTAAGAACAAGTATCCACTGCCGAGGATTGATGATTTGTTCAAATTGTTGCAGGGTGTAAAGGTGTTTTCCAAGATAGATTTGAGATCGGGTTATCACCAGCTGAGGATTAGGGCGTCTGATGTCCCTAAGACAGCATTCCACACTCGGTATGGGCATTATGAGTTCTTGGTCATGTCATTTGGGCTGACCAATGCCCCAGCAGCATTCATGGAGTTGATGAACCGAGTGTTCAAGCCTTATTTGGACGTGTTCGTGATTGTCTTCATTGATGATATTCTTGCAGTCGGGAGGAGCATGAGCATCACCTCAGAGTGGTTCTTCAAACTCTAAAGGATAGCCGGTTGTATGCCAAGTTTTCAAAATGCGAGTTTTGGTTGAGTTCGGTGATATTTCTAGGTCATGTCATATCAGCTGAGGGTATTCAGGTAGAATCAAAGAAGATTGAGGCAGTTAAGAATTGTCCTCGACCAGCTTCAATGATAGAGATTCATAATTTCTTGGGGTTAGCTGGTTATTATCGTCAATTCATGGAGGGATTTTCATCTATAGCTGCCCCGATGTCACGCCCCAAATCGAGGGACATGACCGGCGCCTGACCGGGTAGCCCCAGTCAAGCGGACATGGGTGCCTTTCATTCCCACGCATTACCCATGTGTTGATTGTTTCTCAATAACCAAATATCTTACCAATTATAACTGATTTCACAATGTACAAACATAACCATACGATTGATTCATTAACAAGTTTATAGTTTTTACAACGCCCGACATAATATATACATAAGACTGGAATCCCACAGTTTACATATCTACAGAGCCTCTAGGATACAAAGGGAATACAATACTTGCCGGTAATAAGGCTCCGGCTATACCTTACAAAATCCAAAGTAAAGTCTAAAATAAAAGTGGCATGAGCCACACAGGGCCTCGGGGAAAAAAGAGGCTCACCAAAACGTGCAGTGGAAGATGAAGAATACTACTGCCGACGAGCTGAAGTGCCTGCTACTGATCCACCTACAATCATAACACGAATCTAGCGCCCCCGGCAAAAGGGACGTCAGTACACTAGAATTGTACTGGTATGTATGGACAAACTTTGTCCCAAGTAAACTCAAGCCATTAAATAGGTAATCACGATGATAAGACAAACAATAAATTACATCAAGAATTAACAAAGCCATCCAACCATGTTTTCAACATTTTCCTCATTTCAAATAAATCTCAACACAAAACACGATTTAAGATTAACAGGGAGAATAACAACCAGTCAATCATGTAAAACACAAGTAGTCAAACAAAGGGGCAATCGGTGCCCCACAGGTTGCAAACTCTCCTGCTGTCTCCTTTCACAATTTCACATCAATGATTTTATATCAATTTTCAATAGCGATTTCGATCGCTTTCCATCCTTATTACCTCATCCACCCTTATTACCTCGGCCACCCTTATCACCCCAACCCACACCTTATTTCTTCGTGTTGCGGCGCGCAACTCGATCCCACCGTACAGTTTCAACACAACAATCACAAATAGCAAATAAGGCACTACACAAAATTACAACAAGTTCAAATAAGCAACTTACAATTCACTTCATATTCTCAAATACTTTTCAAACTGATATCACAACCAAACTACCGTGTTTCCATATTCGAGAGTACCCACACAAGTATGTTCAACAATTTACCACAATTCAAGGGTTTCAATTCCTTCCACAATAAACCATATATGCCATCACAATGATTGTTCCCAATTCTTTACCAATTTCGGTTCCCTTTTTATCTTTCAATTCATATTTCATACCACACCACACGTAGTTCAACATCAATTGAATACCCAACAATGAAATCAAAGAATTTCATACAATCTCTCAATTTAACACATGCCAAAACAAATTTCACACATATGGGCAATTTTACAAGAATCAAAATTAGCCATACATACCTGATGTCGAGTTTTCTTCCTTTAACCTCCTACTTTATGCTTACCCAAGTTATCTTATCTTTGCCGACCTTGTTTTGCAGACTCTTATGTCTATTCACTTCCTTTTTACTAAAATCAAGTTCAATAGTCATGCATGAGTGTTAAATTCTATTTTTCAAAAGCTATTATATGCAAACCTTTCATTACCCATTTTAAAAAACTGAAAATCAGAGAAAATAGTTAGGGTTTTTACCTTGAAATGATTGGGGAAGTTGAATCTTTGCCCTAGGATCCTTTGGACTAAATGTTTGGAACAATTCTTGAAGATGATAGACTTCTCTCTCTAAAACCCCTCTCTTCTCTCTCTAATTTTTCTAAGAAGACATGATAAAATGAAGGAGAAAGGTGTTTTATTAAAGAAGGGGTCGGTAAAAAATTTACAAAAATCTGGGCCGAGTCAACTTCGCGGTCGCAGAATCAACATGCGGTCCGCATAATGACCGCAAAATTGCCTCAAAATTTTCACAGGTTCTGTTACTGAATGCGACCAAAATGCGGTCCGCATTCTTAATCTGTGGTCGCAGAATGCACCACAGATTTGACACCCAAAATTCTCGACAAATTATGCGGTAGATCTGTGGTCCACAGATCCATTCTACGATCGCATATCCACCACATTTTAAACACCATTTTTGAAAATATTCTGTTAAGCTCTACGATAGGAATGCGGTCCGCATAGCAGATCTGCGATCGCATTCCTGACCGCAGAATTGACACTTTTTGGAAAGATTGATTCTTTAAATTTTTGAAACTTAAATCACTACCAAGGGTAATCGGACCATGACACCACAGCTACTAGGTTTTAAGCACAAAAATTTTACGGGGCCTTACAAGGTTGACCCAGAAGGGTGCCCAGTTCAGGTGGTCAGATGAGTGCGAGGAGAGCTTTCAGAAGCTCAAGACAGCTCTAACTACAACACCAATTTTGGTTTTGCCCACTGGTCCAGGACCTTACACTGTCTATTGTGATGCTTCCCGTGTTGGTCTTGGTGCGGTATTGATGCAGGATGGAAGGGTTATTGCTTATGCTTCGAGGCAGCTGAAGATTCACGAGAAGAACTACCCATTCCATGATCTAGAGTTGGCAGCCATTGTTCATGCCTCGAAGATTTTTAGGCATTATTTATATGGTGTGACATGTGAGGTGTACACAGATCACAAGAGTTTGCAATACTTGTTCAAGAAGAAAGAGTTGAATTTGAGGTAGCGGAGGTGGTTGGAGATATTGAAGGATTATGATGTTACTGTCTTATACCACCTGGGTAAGGCCAATGTAGTGGCTGACGCATTGAGTAGGAAGTCAGCCAGCATGGGTAGTCTTGCATATATTCCGGTCAGCTAGAGACCACTTGCCTTAGATATTCAGGCCTTGGCCAATCGGTTAGTGAGGTTGGATATTTCGGAGCCTAGCCGAGTATTAGCTTGCACGGCTACTCACTCTTCATTATTGGAGCGGATCTGTGACCGACAATTTGATGATCCTTATTTGTGTGACTTGAGAGACACTGTGCATCGTGGAGGTGCTACGAAGGTGACTTTGGATGTGGATGGTGTTTTGAGATTGCAGGAGCGAGTATGTATGCCCAATGTTGATGGCATTCGGGAGTTGATCTTAGCGGAGGCCCATAGTTCTCGGTATTCTATTCACCCGGGCACCGCGAAGATGTATCAGAACTTGCGGCAGAATTACTGGTGGCGTAGGATGAAGAAAGACATTGTTGCATATGTGGCTCGGTGTTTAAATTGTCAGTAGGTAAAGTATGAGCATCAAAGACCTGGTTGTGTGTTTCAGAGGATTGAGCTTCCCGAGTGGAAGTGGGAGCGGATTACCATGGATTTCGTTACTGGACTTCCGGTGATCCGGAAGAGATTTGATGCTATTTGGGTTCATTGTTGATAGGCTGACTAAGTCAGCATATTTCATTCATGTTGCTACTACCTATTCTTTAGAGAGACTAGCTGAGATTTACATCCGAGAGAATATTAGTCTTCATGGGGTACCGACATCTATCATTTTCAGATCGGGGTACGCAATTTACCTTGCACTTTTAGAGAGCAGTTCAGCAAAAGTTAGGCACCCAGGTTTAGTTGAGTATAACATTCCATCCTCAGATAGACGGTCAGTCCGAGAGGACTATTCGGATATTGGAGGATATGCTCCGAGCCAGTGTTATCGATTTTGGAGGCTCTTGGGACCGGTTCTTTCCTTTAGTAGAGTTTGACTACACCAACAGCTACCAGTCCAGTATTCAGATGGCACCTTATGAGTCATTGTATGGTAGGCGGTGTCTGTCTCCAATCGGATGGTTCGAGCCGGGAGAGGCTCGGTTGTTGGGTACTGATTTAGTCTAGGAGGCCTTGGACAAGGTCAAGATTATCCAGGAGAGGTTGCGTTCAGCTCAGTCTAAGCAAAAGAGTTATGCGGATCGCAAGGTTCGAGATGTGGATTTCATGGTTGGTGAGCGAGTATTGCTCCGTGTATCGCCTATGAAAGGCGTGATGAGATTTGGGAGAAGGGCAAGCTTAGCCCTAGATATATTGGTCCATTTGAGATACTTGATCAAGTAGGATAGGTGGCTTATAGACTTGCCTTTCCACCTAGCTTTTCAGCTGTGCATCCAGTGTTTTATGTGTCTATACTCCGGAGGTATCACGGTGATCCTACCCACGTATTAGATTTCAGTACTGCCAAGTTGGACAAGGATCTGTCCTACGAGGAGGAGCCGGTAGCTATTCTAGACCAGCAGGTTCGACAGTTGAGGTCGAAGAGTTTTCCTTCAGTACGTGTGCAGTGGAGAGGTCAGCCTCCTAAGGCTTCGACCTGGGAGTCCGAGTCTGATATGCGGAGCCGTTACCCTCATCTATTTCTTGACTCAGGTACTTCTTTCTTTTGTCCGTTCGGGGACGAACAGTTGTTTTAGAGGTGGAGAATGTGACAACCCAAAGGGTCATCACCGTATTTTTCCTCATTTGTTCCGCACTTCCGAGGCCTTGAAAATGTCATTCTATGTTGCCTCGATTTACGTGCACAGTCCTGGCATGTAGCCGGAAAGATTTTGAGATAGAAAATATGAATTCTATGAGAAATTTGAAGAAAAATGATATTAATATTGATATAGATGACTTCGGTCAACATTTTTGGTAAACGGGCTCGGACCCAAGATCGGACGGTCCCGTAAGGTCCATGGAAATATATGGGACTTGGACATGCGTCCGGAGTCGAATTCTGAGGCCTGGAGCCCAAGTTATGAATTTTTCCATTAAATTGTTTTATGAAATTAATAAGAAAAAATGGAAATGAAAATGAGTTAGAAAATATAGGTATCGGGCTCGTATTTTGGTTCCGATGCCTGGTACAGGTCTTAAATATTGGTTAAGCGCTTCTAGTGAAATTTGGTCGAAATCGGACATCATTTGACGTGTTTCGGACCTAAATAGCTAAAGTTAGAGATTTATGAACTTTGAAAATGAAATCTTGAGTTTTGGGGGTTGATACTTTGTTTTTGATGTTATTTTAGCGATCTGATCGCTCGAGCAAGTTCGTATGATGTTTTTGAGTTAGTATGCATATTTGGTTTGGATCCTCGAGGGCTCGAGAGTGTTTTGGGGGTGGTTCGGGGTGTTTTAGGACTTAGGAAACTGGCAGCTTTTCTGCAATTTTTACACAGAGGTTTTCCTCTACGCGATCGCGGCCTCCTTCACGCGATCGCACTGTCTTGGCTACTTCTTCAACGCGATCGCATCTTGTTTCATGAGATCGCATAGCTTCCCGACCTTCCTCTCCGCGATCACAAACCATCTCACGCGATCGCGTAAAGCAAACTGACCACCCCAGTAAAAATACTCCTATGCGATCGTAGCAGCTCTCACGCGATCGTGTAGACCACAGAATTTCCCCTTCGCGATCGCATCACTGTTCACGCGATCGCGTAGAACAAAATTTTGCCCAGTGAATTTAATATCAGAACAGAACACTTAGCACGGGATTTTTCTCACAAACCTCATACGGACTCTTCTCCTCCACCCTCCATTTTTAAGTTCCAAGCTCCCATTCCTCCATAACTCCTTGGGTAAGTTTTCCTAACATCATTTCTTCATTATTTCTTCACCTAATCATAATTAATCCTAGCCCTAAGTCATGAATTCAAGGTAGAAAATGGGGGTTTTGGGTAGAACTAGGGCTTGTGGAATTTTGGGTGATTCAACCTCAATTTGAGGTCGGGTTTTGAAACAAATCATATATTCTAACTCATGGGGTTATGGGTAATTGGAATTTGGTCTGAGCCTCGAGTTTCGACCATGTGGGCCCGATGTTGGATTTTGCTATTTTTGGAAGAATGATGGGAATTTCATTTCTAGGATATGGGATTGTGTTATTGAGCACTAATTGATGTTATTGAATTAAAAATGACTAGATACCATTGTTTCGGAGTCGGAATCTAGAGGAAAGGTGGTGCTAGAGGATTGATTGCTATTTTCTGACCGAGGTAAGTGTTTGATCTAATCCTGGCTTGAGAGAATAGGACTAGAGTATTATTACTTGCTATTTGCTAAATGATCGAGTGCGTTGTATATGCATGGTGACGAGTATCTATACTCTGGCGTCTAGCATGACCGTGAGTCTTATTTGTACTTACTTTAGGGTATATTTTGAGAACCATTCCTAGCAAATGATGAATTCGACATGATGAGTTAGTTGAGCAATTATTTATGAAATGTGAGATTTCTTGGAGCTTTGGCTCAAATGGTAGTGACTTTTATAAAGTCAAAATTGTAAGTATTGTAAAGAAATATGGTTGGATCCCTTGATGGGACGTGTAGGTTATGATTGTTGTTGCTCTCTTATCCGGTTGAGCGTTATAGCGTTATATGTAATCTTCATTATTGAGATGTTTGGGCTTCTAGTAGTACCCTTATTGGGTAGATCATTATATTGCCGAGTTTTCCCTAAAGGGGAACTCCTTGAGAGAGACTATATGAATTATTAATATTATATTTATTGGGATCGTGTGGCACGCCGTCCACTTATATGATATTTATTGGGATCGTGTGGCACGTCGTCCACTTATATGATATTTATTGGGATCGTGTGGCACGTCGTCCACCTATATTATATTTATTGGGATCGTGTGGCACGCCGTCCACCTATATTATAATTATTGGGATCATGTGGCACGTCGTTAACTTATATGATATGTATTGGGATCGTGTGGCATGCCGTCCACCCATATTATATTTATTAGGATTGTGTGGCACGCCGTCCACTTATGATACATACTATAGGATCGTGTGGCGCGCCGACCACTTATGAAAGTAAATAATGTGATTTTGATTTAATATTATCATAGGTGACCTGCTCTCTTTGTTCAATATTTTCTGAGCATATTCCCTTTTCAGTTGTATACCTTCATATATAATCCTGTTGTTCTTTTTGTTGTCGTTGTATCTATATATTGATATATATCTGCATAGTTTGATTTTAGTAAGTCATGTCCGGCGACGTCACTACTTCGTCGGGGTTAAGCCAGGCACTTACCAGCACATAGGGTCGATTGTGCTGATACTACACTTCTGTGCTATTTGCATAGATCATAGTGTTGGAGAAGCTTTCGGACAGCAGCAACAGTAGGATATTCTGGGAGTTGTCTTCAGTCCAGGGACTCTGAGGTATCCTAGCCGGCGTTCGCAAGCCGAAGTCCCTATACCTTATTTTAGTTTGTTTTTATTGTATCAAAACAGACTTATGTATTTTTCTTTCATTCAGACTTGGTTGTAGTATTCTATAGTAGTCTGTGAGATAACTAAGCCAGATTTTGGGGTATTGTTATGTTCAGTATTCTTCCGCATTTGATTTCTTCTTTATTGGATTTTAAAATTTTTCTGAAAAGTTTGATTATTCGAGTATATTCTGCTATTAAGGTTCGGCTGGCCTAGCTTCGATAGTACGCGCCATCACGACTTCCGATGGCGGAAAATCTAGGTCGTGACAATTGGAGTTTCCGATACCTTGCCTGGAGCAGACCTTTCAGCCAGTAGATACTATATATGGGTCCGAAGAAGATGAACATTGGAAGCCATGAAGAATTTGTTCCTAGAGGATGATGATATGGACTGTTGTGTCCTTTTTTAAGGGGGGGAGGAAGGCCCTTCCATATAAGCCGGAAGCAAAGGAGACCGCCTCAGCATCTGGTCAATTTGGACCGTCAGAGCCCGGAGGGTTTCGGGGTAGCAAGGCAAAATAAAAGCAACATGCATCACATTTTTAGTTTACTTTACTAGTTGATTTTCCTTTCGCATTGTCCTTAGTTTCAAAAAGAGCTCCGATGTTTCAAACAATATTGAATTTAATCAAAGCATTTTTGTTTATCATAAATACCTCGTTTATTATTTTCTATATCATTTACTCTATTTTATACAGCATTACTATTACTTATCTTGACGATGAACCAATGAGTGTGACTTGCAACTAAACAACGCAACAAAAGGACATAGACTCAGAAGAAGATGAAATACACAAAGAGGTCGTCAGAGAGGTTGAGAATTTTGAGATAGATCCAAGTCCAACTTGGAATAAACTGAGGTCGTTAATTTGGGAGATGCGGAGAATGTCAAAAAAACTAGCATCAGTGTTCACTTGTCACAATCAGAAAAGGAAGAATATACGGAAGTTTTGAGAAAATATGAGGACATATTCGTCTGGTCGTATTATGATATGACCGGTCTCATCACGGCCATTGTAGCTCATAAGTTGCCAACAGATTTAGCATGTCCTCCGGTAAAGCAGAAGCTCAGGAAATTCAAGTCCGGCATGAGTTTGAAAATCAAAGAAGAGGTTACTAAGCAAGTCAAGGCTAAGGTTCTCAGAGTAGTCGAGTACCCAATATGGTTAGCCAACATCTTGCCAGTACCAAAGAAGGACGGGAAGGTTAGAATCTGTGTCGACTATCGGGATCTCAACCGGGCCAGTCCCAAAGATGACTTGCCCTTGCCAAACATACATAGTCTTATCGATAACTGCGCTAAACATGAGTTGCGGTCCTTTGTCGATTGTTTCGCTGCGTATCATCAGATATGGATGGATGAGGAAGATGCACAGAAAACGGCCTTCATCACGCCGTAGGGGATGTATTGTTACAAAATGATGACATTCGGGTTGAAGAATGCTGGCGCCACCTACATGAGGGCCATGACTACCATTTTCATGACATAATACACAAGGAGATCGAGGTACATGTGGATGATGTCATCATCAATTCCAAGAAAGACATTTATTATATGGAAGACCTGAGAAAGTTATTCAACAGACTGAGAAGGTATAACCTAAAACTGAACCCCGTCAAGTGTGTATTCGGGGTTCCTGCTGGAAAACTACTAGGTTTCATCGTGGGGCATCGAGTGATGAATTGGACCTATCAAAGGTCAAGGCCATTCAAGCCACCACCAAAGAACAAGAAGTACGTGATGAGTTTCTTGGGAAGACTCAGCTATATCAGTCGGTTCATAGATCAGTCCACAATCATTTGTGAACCCATCTTTAAAATGCTAAAGAAAGACGTTGCTACTAAATGGACCGGCGATTGTCAGAAAGCATTTGACAAAATCAAGGAATACCTGTCAATGCCTCTAGTCTTGGTTCCTCCCGAGCTAGAAAGACATCTACTACTTCACATTTTGGTATTGGATGGAGCATTCAGTTGTGTTCTGGGACAACATGTTGAAACAGGGAGAAAGAAGCAAGCCATCTATTATCTCAGCAAGAAGTTCACCCCGTATGAGGCCCGGTACTTTTTATTAGAGCGTACCTGCTGTGATTTGACTTGGGTAGCTCAGAAATTGAGGCATTACTTTTGTGCCTACACTACTTATCTCATATCCAGGATGGACCCGCCGAAGTATATTTTCCAGAAGCCCATGCCCACTGGCAAGCTCGCCAAGCGTCAAATCTTGTTGAGTGAGTTCGACATTGTTTACGTGACCGTGAAAGCAGTCAAGGGTCAAGCCATAGCAGATCACCTTGTCAATAATCCCGTTGAAGGAGAATACGAACCACTGAAAACGTATTTTCTTGATGAAGAAGTGTCCTTTATAGGAGAAGATATTGCATAATCCTATAATGGTTGGAGGTTGTTTTTCGATGGATCCGCAAATTTCAAAGGAGTTGGCATAGGGACAGTCCTAGTATCAGAAACTGGTTAGCATTACCCGGTATTCGACAAGATCAGGTTCCCTTGCACAAACAACATGACTGAATACGAAGCTTGCATCCTGGGACTCAAGATGGCCATTGACATGAACATTCAAGAGTTGCTAGTGATCGGGGACTCAGACCTGCTCATACATCAAGTCCGAGAAGAATGAGCAACCAAAAACTCCAAGATACTTCCCTATTTGCATCACATATAGGAGTTAAGGAAAAGGTTCACAAAGACGGAATTTCAGCATGTCCCTAGTGTCCAAAACGAGTTCGCTGACGCATTCGCCATTTTATCATCCATGATCGAGCATCCAGATATAAATTTCATTGATCCCATCCTAGTAAGGATTTATGATCAGCCAGCTTATTATGCTCACGTTGAGGAAGAAGCAGACGGAAAACCATGGTTCCACGACATCAAAAGGTACTTAACAATAAGGGAGTTTCCAGAACTTTCCAACACCACTCAGAAATGCACACTTTGGAGATTATCCAACAACTTCTTTCACAACGGAGGAATCCTGTACAGGAGGACTCCCAATTTGGGTTTGCTAAGGTGTGTCGAAGCAAAAGAAGCATCCAGACTATTAGATGAAGTGCATGTAGGGACCTGCGGGCCGCACATGAATGGTTTTGTCTCAGCAAAGAAGATACTCCGAGCAGGTTATTTTTGGATGACTATGTAAACAGACTATATCAAGTATGTTCGCAAGTGCCATCGTTGTTAGATACATGAAGATATGATAAAGGTGTTTCCAAATGAGCTTACTACAACAAGCTCATCGTGGCCGTTCGGAATGGATGCCATTGGACCTATCGAGCCTGCCGCATCAAATGGGCACAGATTTATCTTGGTGGAAATTGATTATTTTACTAAATTAGTTTAGGCAACATCATATAAAGCAGTGACTAAGAAAGCAATGTGTGAGACGTTCAAAATAAAACACAAGAACTCTAAAGTCCACTGGCATCAGATGAATGGAGCTGTAGAGGCGGCCAACAAGAATATCAAGAAAATACTAAGGAAGATGGTCGAAAGTCACAAACAATGGAATGAGAAGTTAGAATTTGATTTGTTGGGATACCGCACCATGGTCCGCACATCAATCGGGATAACTCCCTATATGCTAGTTTATGGTACAGAGGCGGTTATTCCCGTCGAGGTAGAAATTCCTTCCCTGAGGATAATACAAGAAATAGAGTTGAACGACGCAGAATGGGTAAAATGTCGCTACGAGCAATTAGCCATTATAGATGGAAAAAGGATGAATGTAGTTTACCACGGTCAGTTGTATCAGAGCAGAATGTCCAGAGCCTTCAACAAGAGAGTTAAGCCAAGGAAGTTTACACCGAAGCAACTGGTGTTGAAGAAAATATTCCCGTATCAAAATGAAGCCAAGGGGAAATTTTATCCCAACTGGCAAGGTCCGTACATGGTTCACCGGGTTCTAACTGGAGGAGCCCTTATCCTTGTAGAAATAGACAGAGAAGTTTGGCCAAAGTCGATCAACTCAGATGCAGTAAAACGATACTATGTGTAATCATACCTTTTCTCTTCATGATGTAATTTGAACTACGCCTGACCTGATTCCTATTTAAGAGGGGATATGATTCCATTTAAGAGGGGATACGTAGGCAGTCCTATGGGTTCGGTCACACTTTAATAAAAATTCCATTTCCCCCTATCATTGGAACTGGGGTAGAATTTTGAGAAGGGCCCTCAAAATTTTGAAATTAGTCTTCAGCCGCTCATCACTTGGGATGTCAACCCAGTAAAATGGGGCAGAATTTTGAGGAAGGCCCTCAAAATTCCGAGGTTGATTCTTCAGTCATTCAATGCAGTCGTCAGAAGGGCTAGCCCAGTAAACTGGGTCAAAATTTTGAGGAGGACCCTTAAAATTTCGGAGAAAGAGAGGTTGCAGTATTTTGAACCACGTTGCAGTAGTTGGGTCATCTAAACAAAACTTTTTTCTACTTACGTTGTATTTAATAAATCATGCATGACTATGATAGATGCTTGTTTAGCAACGCTACCCCAATGATTCACGCAACGCCAAAAGCCACGGGAAAACAAACTAACCTTTCTCCTTTACAAAACTCACAATTTTCTTTGGATGCAGGCACCCCAGTCACAAGCATATTGCACGTTCGCATTTGCTATCCGCACGCAATATTCCCTAGTAGCTGCAATATCATAATCAGTTACCAATAATCAGCTAAGAATATTTCATTACCATCTGCATTTACTGCGCTGCATAAGGCTACCTTTTTGCCTTCCGAGACTAAGCGTTGTCTCCATCCTTCATCATCTGCATAAGGCTACTTTTTTGCCTTTCGAGACTAAGCGTTGTCTCCATCTTGCATCATCTGCATAAGGCTATCTTGATGCCTTTCGAGACTAAGGGTTGTCTCCATATTGCATCATCTGCATAAGGCTACCTTTCTACCTTCCGAGGTTAATCTCTACCTCCATTTGCATGGCTGAAATATCGCCAAACCTGTATTTAAAACTTTTGTCGTCTAAAATATTGCCATTTATATTTTGCATCGGCTGAAATATCGCCATTTTACTTTTTGCATCGGCTAAAATATCGCCAAACCTGTATTCAAATCTTTTGTCACCTGAAATATCGCCATTTATATTTTGCATCGTCTGAAATATCGTCATTTATATTATATGCATCGGGTGAAATATCGCCAAGCATGTATTTAAATCTTCTGTCGGCTGAAATATCGCCATTTATATTTTGCATCGGCTGAAATATCGCCATTTACATTCTACGCATCGGCTGAAATATCTCCAAACATGTATTTAAATCTTCTGTCTGCTGAAATATCGCCATTTTACTTTTTGCATCGGCTAAAATATCACCTGTTTTATTTTAATGTCTGTCGGCTGATATATCGCCATTTTACATCTTTTGCATCGGCTAAAGTATCGCCATTTACACTATTGCATTGGCTAAAATACCACCAAATCTTGCATTTCATGGGTTGATATATCGCCAAACTGTCCAAAGGTGTCATCGTTCGGAGGCATCATCCATCCATGGCCCGAGGATCCCACTTTACATCTTGCACATCATTATTCAAAGGCATCATGGTTCGAAGGCACCATCATTATAGCCTGAGAATATCATTTCATAGCCTGCGAATCCTTTAATTTTGTCATGGCCCAGTACATTATGGTCTGAGGACGTCATCCTAACCGTCCAAGGACAACATTCATGGGCTAACGGAAACTTGCATCATGTTTAAGTTTATGTAGGATATATGCCTATATTTCTCATTTGCAGGTATATCGGCTAGCAACGACCGTCTTAGTATGATTGATCTCGCTCCGGCCCCCGCAGCCTATCAACTTCAAAACACCTCTTGCTTCCCCCAAACGTTGTGTCCGTCCTTTCAAATCTCCATCGGCATGTTCCGTCAATGGTTCTTGAACAAGATACGGCCTGATTCCTATAAAACCAGGGATATTTAGGCAGCTCAGAAACTAGAGCTCGTTCAATTCTTTTCAAATCGCCGCTTCTGGTAAAAATTTGTCATCATAATTTTACCCGACAACTCTTTCATCCTTCTCGGGTAAAGATGGGCAGCTGTTGATACCCAATTTTTTCCTAAGTATAATTATATACTGAAAATACTTTCAAAATGACATATAGATGCATATATAAGCATACCCAAGTGTTTTAGTATTATTCCCAAATTTTTAAGAATTTTTAAAATTAATTTAGTGTCTATTTTGACAGTACAAAATCCAATAACTATTCTCAAAATTATCATTTTGGTGAATAACTTATTTTTATTCTCATACTTACACCAAAATATAATTAAGGTAATTTTTGTATATTTTTACGAATTTGTTGATATTTTTAAAGCTAAATGCATATAAATACAATTATAGCCTATTTTACGATTAATGGTGTTTTATAATTATAAAATTAGTTCCAGTATTTTTTAATTAATACATATGTATTATTAATTGGTTTAGCATATTTAATTTTCTTTTAAAATCATTCTTTACTATTTTTATAAAATAAAAGGGAAAAACTAGCTATTTCAATTATAGCATAATTCATTTCAATTGCAGCCTCATTTACATTTCAATTTTAGCATAAAATTGACCCAATTTTGAGCCCAACTCCGGACCAGCCCACCTTTTAAATGGACCCAACCCACAACACATTTTAATACCCGACTGGATCCCTGTTTAATCACAGCCGTTGATCTAGAAGATCAATGGCCCAAACGCACTATTTCATTTTTTAATTTACTAAACCCCCAACCCTAATTCACTTTTTCCTAACCGCCACCTTGAAATCCCTTATCTTTGAAATTCTCTCCCAACACCACCTCAAACCCTAGCCATCGCCTCTCATCGAAACCCCAATCGATGGCTCATCAGGCTCATCGGAGGCCTGTCTAGCCTCTTATGGCTTTTGTGTGCTCACTTCTAAAGGTCTAACGACCAGATCTTGAAGGATTTCAACCAAACCCTATTTGATGATTGTTCTTCGGTCGTCTTCAACCTTTTTTCGGCCATCCATGGCTATTAAAGTTTGATCTCTGACTTCTCTGCTCAAACGATGGTTTTGAAAGCCTATCTCTTCTCTTGGGTTTCTTACGAAACCCTACTCTTTGAGGTTCCTTTGATTTATTTTAGATCTATTCGAAACCTATGTGTGTGTGAACCTTCTACTCGTTTTTCTTTAATGTTTGATTTCAGAAACTCTTATTTCCTCAACTAGGGTTTGATGTTATCTTATTCCGAACATCACTTCTCTAAATCTCGACATATTTTTACTATGTTTGGCTGTATTGTCTTCTATCTAAACCTGCATGTTGAAAACCATAATTTTCTTGGGGATTTTGTTTGAGTTTCCTGGTCTATTTGTTAATAGTTGTTTGATTCACCTTATTTTATTTGAGTTAGCATGTTAAGAGCCTTAATTTTGGGATTTTATTTGAGGATCTGTTTGTTATTCACTTGATTTACCATATCCTATATTTGACTAGCATGAGTGAAAACCCTAATTTTTTGGGGGCTTATCCGAGATTCTAAACTTGTTTGTTTGTCTGACTGCTCTTCTCCTCTAAATTCATTTGATTTTCAAAAACCCCAGTTTCTTTGAGGACTATTCAATTTCTCTAAAGTTACCTGTGCACTCGTTCATTGAAATTGCATTGTGCTTCCATTCTCTTGACTATTTTTGGTCTCGATTTCTTCGCATGCTTTTGATCTTTTATCTATTTTAAGCACTGAAACTTGACTAGCATGCCTTCTAGTTACTTATACATGCTACTATTATGCCACAACTTAGCTTCACATGCCTATTATTTGTACATATATACTGAGTTCTTTCTGTAACTTGTAAGTAATTTTTCAAAACTTTTCTGTTAGTGTGATTTTGATTGCACTCTTGTAATTGATTCTTTCATTTGTTGTCTTAATTTACCCTATTTCATGGATGTGTTTGAAATATTTTCCCTTCGATCCTGCCTTTTACTCAAGCTGATTTGATCTCATTACCTTGAAATACTCTCTCTTTCTAATACTTGCACTGCTGTGGATTTTGCTTACCTTCTTCTGTACTCTTTTGATTCTATACTGGTATGTCTTCATTAGTTTATATGCCTTAACAACAATTTGTTTAATTTTTCCCATTTGATTACCCTTTCTTTTACAGTCCAATATTTAAATAATGCGTGCAATCGTTTATTTATTATGAATCCCATACTTTATGAATTCCCTTACCCCTTACCCTTTTATATGTGATTTATTGTTCAGGGCATAGCAACACTATAATATTGTTATTTATGATCTTGAATTGGGTTCTTTCGACCCCCTAACTCAATCAATTCCCACTCCCATTCCCCTTTTTAGGTGTTTTAGCCCTGGACTTGGGTCTGATAGTACCATAAGCACTATCCAGACTTTAGTCTGACCTTCAAAAGGTCTGCTCCTAACTTGTTCAACCAAACAAGTGGTCAGGGGTGTGTCATCCTACTTTATGGCTAGGTATTACCACCACCAATCATGGCTCCCTAATTCCCTTTCACTTTGCACCTATTCCTAGCTATAAGGTATGCCCCACTCTTGCAAGCCATGATTTGGGACCCCTGAGCTCCCTGTGAACTTGGATGCCTGAGAGCTGGCTCTTCCACACTACACTATTCTAATTCTGATGATATCCTAGTTGTAAGCAATGCCTGAAATCCCTGAAATTCCCTGGAACTTTGAAACACCTTGGATAAAGAGAATGCTTTGGAAATTTGGATCCCGAAGTTGGTTAAATACATGTTATTGGACATTAAGATTGAATTAGGCTACTCAGATCTAGCTGTTAGCTTTTGATGTATCTTTAATTTCCAGTTTGATTCATTGTATTGTAATAATTTTATATGAAACTCGGAGAATATAGTAAAAGTGTGTGGGATGGTCTTTACTTTCTTGCATCCAAAGGGTAGAAAGCATGATTTAGGACTTTACCTTTTTAATCAAACTAGATGTCCTGCCTATAGGAGCTCTAATACTAGTTCAATCACATAGAGACCATGCCTATAGGATTTAACGCTTATCTCACTTACAACGCATGTTATAGGATTTAATCTTCATATTCTGTAACTATGCATCATGGGATCCTGCCTATATGAGTATAAAATTAGTGAAAATTAATAGATGTTATGCCTATAGGATACGCATATTGATTAGGCAAATTTAGGAAGCATCTATTCACAAGTTCATTAACAAGTGCTAAAAACATAGATATCATGCCTATAGGATTTTGCATCAAACTCGTTGGCACTTTAAAAGCAATAATAATTGGTTAATTGTTTCCTAGACGCCTAACTTAGTAACATTTTCAAAACTTTAACCTTTGATAAAACTTTTTTAAACTAGTGTGCATTTGTCCCAAAAATCGAGTTTTCTTCAAATTTGCATATCTTTTCTAACATCGACTGAAATATCGCCAAACCCATATTTAGATCTTCTGTCGGATAAAATATCGCTATTTATATTTTGCATCGACTAAAATATTGCCAATTACATTCTGTGCATCGGCTGAAATATCGCCAAACCTGTATTTAAATCTTCTGTCAACTGAAATATTAACATTTTACTTTTTGCATCGGTTGTAACATCACCTGTTTTATTTAAATTTCTGTCGGCTGAAATATCGCCATTTTACATTTTTTGCATCGGCTGAAATATCTCCATTTACGCTTTTGCATTGGCTGAAATACCGCAAAATCTTGCATTTCATAGCTGAAATATCGCCAAACTGTCCAAAGGCATCATCGTTCGGAGGCATCTTCTTCATAGCCCGAGAACACCATGCCATGGCCCGAGGATCCCACTTTACATCTTGCACATCATTATTCAAAGGCATCATGGTTCGGAGGCACCATCATCATAGCCCGAGAACATAATTTCAGAGCATGTGAATCCTTTTATTTTTGCGTTTCATGGACCAGGACATCATGGTCTGAGGACGTCATCCTAACCGTCCAAGGACAACATTCATGATCCGATGGGAACTTGCATCATGTTTAAGTTGTGCGCGATATATGCCTATATTTCTCATTTGTAGGTGTGCCGGCTAGCAGCGGCCGTCTCAACAGAAGTGACCCCGTTCTGGTTCTCGCAGCCGATCAACTTCAAAACACCTCTTGTTTCTCCCAAGCGTTGTGTTTGTCCTTTCAAATCTCCATCAGCATGTTTCGTCAATGGTTCTTGAACTACATACGGCCTGATTCCCGTAAAATCAAGGATATGTAGGCAGCTCAGAATCTAGAGCTCGGTCAAATTCTTTTCAAAACGCCGCTTCTGGTCAAAATTGGTCATCATATCTTTACCCGACAACTCTTTCATCCTTCTCGGGTAAATATGGGCAGTTGTTGTTATCTAATTTTTCTCTAAATATTTTATATACCCAAAATGCTTTCAAAAAGACATATACATGCATATATAAGCATACCCAAATGTTTTAGTATTATTCCCAAATTTTTAAGGATTTTTTAAAATCAAATTATTGTCTATTTTAATAGTACAAAATCCAATAATTATTCACAAAATTATCATTTTGATGAATAACTTATTTTATTCTCATATTTACGTCAAAATATAATTAAGGTGATCTTTGTATATTTTTACAAAAAAAATTGGTATTTTTAAACCTAATTGCATATAAATACAATTCCTATTTTACGATTAATAGTGTTTTATAATTGTAAAATTAGTTCCAGTATTTTTAATTAATACATATGTTTTATTAATTGGTTCAACATCTTTAGTTTTTCTTTTAAAATCATTTTCTCTATTTTTATAAAATAAAAGGGAAAACTGGCTATTTCAATTATAGCCCAAATTCATTTCAATTGTAGCCTCATTTACATTTCAATTTGAGCCCAATTTTGGGTCAGCCCAATCCCCTTTAAGCCAACCCAATAACTCATTTATCTAACCCGCCTAGATTACCTTTTAATCCAGGCTGTTGATCATTTTGATCAACGGCCCAAACACGCCCTTTCCTTTTTAACTTACCAAACCCCTCATATGCACCAAACACCGCCTTGAAACCCCTCGTCTCTGAAACTGTCTCCTAACACCACCTCAAACCCTAGCCGTCGCTTCTCACCGGAGCCTTATCCCATAGCTCATCAGTCTCATCGAAGGTCTATCTAGCCTCTTATGGCTTCTTTGTGCTCACTTCTAAAGGTCCAGCGATCAGATCTTAAAGGATTCCGCTCAAGCCCTATTCGATGACTGTTCTCCGATCATATTCAACTGTTTTTCGGCCAGCCATAGCTATTCAAGCTCGATCTCCGACTTCTCTGCTCAGATTAATAGTTTTCAAAGCCTATCTCTTCTCTTGGGTTTCTTACGAAACCCTAATCTTTGAGGTTCCTTCGATTTAGTTTAGATATATTCTGAACCTATGTGTGTGTGAACCTTCAACTCATTTTTCTTTAGTGTTTGCTTTCAGAAACTCTTATTTCCTCAACTAGGATTTTATGCTATCTTATTCCAAACATCTCTTCTCTGAATCTCGACATATTTTTACTGTGTTTGGCTGTATTGTCTTCTATCTGAACCTGCATGTTGAAAACCCTAATTTTCTTGGGGATTTTGTTTGAGTTTCCTGGTTTGTTTGTTAATAGTTGTTTGATTCACCTTATTTTATTTGAGTTAGCATGTTAAGAGCCTTAATTTTGGGATTTTGTATGAGGATCTATTTGTTATTCACTTGATTTACCAAATCCTATATCTGACCTAGCATGAGTGAAAACCCTAATTTTTTGGGGCTTATCCGAGATTCTAAACATGTTTGTTTGTCTGACTACTCATCTCCTCTAAATTCATTTGATTTTCGAAAACCTCAGTTTCTTTGGGGACTATTCAATTTCTCTGAAGTTGTCCATGCAACTCGTTCGTTGAAATTGCAGTGTGCTTCCATTCTCTTGACTATTTTTGGTCCCAATTTCTTTGCATCTTTTCGATCTTTTCTTTACTGTAAAGCACTGAAACTTGACTAGCATGCCTTCTAGTTACTGCTACATGCTATTATTTTGCCACAACCTAGCTTCACATGCCTATTATTTGTACATATATACTGAGTTCTTTCTGTAACTTGTGAGTAATTTTTCAAAAGTTTTCCGTTAGTGTGATTTTGATTACACTCCTGTAATTGATTCTTTCCTTTATTGTCTTAATTTCCCCTATTTCTTGGACGTGTTTGAAATATTTTCCCTTCGACCATGCCTTTCTACTCAAGTTGATTTGATCTCATTACCTTAATTGCATTAATATGGGATTCTTACAAACCTTTACTTAATTAAGGTCTAATGAACCTAACCCCTATTACCTGTTATGTACCTGTGTTGTGCTGAAAAAATTTCCTTAATTGTCATGTCTAGACATGCGTGATTTCTTTCCTTGTTTAATGTTTGTATGCTACTGTTTGATTTTAATTCCTTAATTAAAGGAAGTCTTTGATACTGATTGATTTTAATTAACACTTGTTCCCCTAATTATTGCTAAACTGCAATCCTTGCCTTATTTTTCTGCATGTTCTTACACTATAAATGCTCTTCTCCCTTCTCTTTGAACACACGAACACAGAACAACCTGAGTTCACAATTCACTTTCACCTATACTATCTCTTTCTAATACTTTCACTGCTGTGGATTTTGTTTACCTTCTCCTGCACTCTTTTGCTTCTATACTGGTATGTCTCCATTAGTTTATATGCCTAAAAAATAATGTGTTTAATTCCGCCCATTTGTTTCCCCTTTCTTTTACAGTCCAGTATTTAAATAATGTGTGCAATCGTTTGTTTGTTATGAATCTGATACTTTATGAATTCCCTTACCCCTTACCCATTTATATGTGAGATATTGTTCAAGTCATAGCAACACTCCAATATTGTTGTCTATGATCAAGAACTGGGTTCCTTCGACCCCTTAACTCAATCAATTCCCACTCATATTCCCCTTTTTATGTGCTTGAGCTCTAGACTTGGGTCATATAGTGTCCTAATCACTATCCAGACTTGGGTCTGAACTTCTATAGGTCTGCTCCTAACTTGTTCAACCAAACAAGTGGTCAGGGGTGATCCATCCTACTTTATGGCTAGGTATGACCACCACCTGTCATGGCTCCCTAATTCCCTTTCACTTTGCACTTATTCCAAGATATAAGGTCTGTCCATCTCTTGCAAGCCCTGCCTTGAGACCCCTGAGCTCCCTCTGAACTTGGATGCTTGAGAGCTCGCTCTTCCACGCTGCACTATTCTAATTCCGAAGATATCCTAGGTGTAAGCAATGCCAGGAATCCCTGAGATTCCTTGGAACTTTGAAACACCTTGGATAAAGAGAAGTCATTTGAAATCTAGATCCCGGAGTTGGTTAAATACATGTTCTTGGACATTAAGATTGAATTAGGCTGCTCGGATCTACCTATTAGCTTTTGATGTATCTTAAATTTCCAGTTTGATTCATTGGGTTGTAATAATTTTGTATGAAACTCGTGGAATATAGTAAAAGGTTGTGGGAGGGGTCTTTACTTTCTTGCATCCAAAGGGTAGAAAGCATGTTTTAGGACTTTACCTTTTTAATCAAACTAGAAATCCTGCCTATAGGAGCTCTAATATTGGTTCATTCACATAGAGACCATGCATATAGGATTTAACGCTTAACTCACTTAGAAAGCATGTTATAGGATTTAATCCTCATATTTTGTAATTATGCATCACGAGATCTTGCCTATATGATTATAAAATTTCCTGAAAATTAATAGATGTCATGCCTATAGGATACGCATATTCATTAGGCAAATTTAGGAAGCATCTTTTTACAAGTTCATTAACAAGTGCTAAAAACATATATATCATGCCTATAGGATTTTTCATCAAACTCGTTAGATCTTTAAAAGCAGTTATAATTGGTTAGTTTGTTCCTAGACGCCTTAGTAACGTTTTCAAAACTTTAACCTTTGATAAAACTCTTTTAAACCAGTGTGCATTTGTCCCACAAAGTCGAGTTTTTTTTCATATTTGCATATCTTTTCTAACACAACTTCTCTAATATTCTGCCTAAATGCATTTCTTTCCAAAATGATCCCTGAACTCATTGTTTAAATCAGTTCCGCAATTTAAAGTTTTGTCTCCTCTGGATTTCAGCAACTACTCTTTCTACATGTACAATTAAAACAGTCCTCCGATCCCATTTGCATTTCATTTCTTAAATATTTTCCTTTGTCTGCAATCCCCCTTTTCCTTTTAAAACACTTCTGCATTAGTTACCTTCTAAATATTAGTGCTTTCTTGAAATGGCTTAATATCCGATAACTGTATCCGAGTTGCCTAATGCATATTTTTTGTCTAAATATATGTGTTGAATAATTCACGCCCCAAACAACGGTCGTAGTTAATATAATCCGGTCAATCTAAGACAAATGTTCCTAAGGGGGGGAGGGTGTTACAACCCATATCCATACACGTTAGTTCATGCCATAAGTTAGATAACACAAATCCAAGAAGGAATTATCCTTGAGATGATAAGAAGTTAATCCGATTAATCTTAAGTGATACAAGGGTGCATAAGGGTGATTAACAAGTATTAGAAGTTAAACGAATCAAGAATGCTTGTAACTCGTACTTTTGGGTAAACCTATAGATGCTTAGTATACTTAGGAGGTCATGATTTAAGTTATTTGAATCATATAATATCCGTATCATAATTCTTGAAGTCAAACGAGTTATGAAACAAAAGTCGACAAAAGTTGTTGCAACTTAAGTTCATAGTTTTACCTAAACTTTAGGTCAAATGTTATTAAGTATTTCTCCCAATATACTTGGAATTACGGGGTGATCTACCCACCAAATTGAAGATCTATGAGTCTAGTTTTCAACGCATTAAACGGTTTAGCAATACGACATTGGGATAGAGAGATATAGACATTTTCGTGAGACTGCACAAGCTGCTAGGTGCAAGTAGGTGAGTCAGCTACTTGGTTAAATGTCGGCCCAAAAGAGGGAATTTCGGGTCAGAAAAGGAGCCCATTAAAAGGCTTATCTTATGCAATATATCCCTCTTTATATTTCACAAATAACCAGACCTAAAACCCTGCAAACTTCCTCCCAAAATTATCCACAAACCCTAATTGATTTTCCCTCTCTTTCAAGTTCAAATTGGGGGTAAACACTAGAGTTTGAAGAACCAAGTTAAAGGCTGAGTTATCCAACAATTAAGGTGAGTTTACTGCTATATTTCATACATTTATTCTTCTGTGAATTCATGGTAATTCGTTATATACATGTAAGAACTCACGGGACGGTGATCGGAAGCCGTGAGTTCAAGTTATTCACTTGTAGCGGACTGTTTTGTGGACTATTTTGTGTTGCTGTTGGGCTGCGTTTTTATTACTGTTTTGTGGAGTTTTGGAGGAGGCAGGGTGTGGAGAAACACCATATATATTTTGGGTTGTGGTCTGCTAGTTCTTCGTAATATTTTTGGGTCATTTGGTACGACTATAGTGGCCGTCATATGTATGATGTGATTAGGTTGTGTGTGGACTGTTTTGGGAGGCTCAATATGTTTATTATTGATGTTGTTTAGGCTGTTTGGTGATTGTTTTGAATGGTGTGAAGTCATATATATAGGGGAGGTTCTGTCCGTTTCATCACAAAATAGGTTGTGATTGGTACATAATAGTTGCGACGCTTAAACGTTAACGATAGTGTCATTTCTCCTATTGTAGACTAAGGAGTCGTGACGTTTGCATAGCTTGAGGTTGTGGCAGTATATACAAGGTATGTGTGGCTGTCCCTTTCCTTCTTTTGCACGACTCCGATTAACATAATGTAATGAACGAGCTTCCAAAGATACTCTATTCTAGGAAGCTAAGCAGTACTTACATTGTTTCCCCTCTTATGGAACGATTGATGTTGATGTTGCTTCTCTTATTCTTATGTTATCAATCTTGTTGGTACTTCCCGATTCCTATAAGGTTCATAGTGAAGAGTTAGTCCTAATAAGTTGTACATAGGATACCTGTCAAGACCCGGATTTTTCCCCTAACATCGGGATTGGAGCATGCATTATATATATGTATCTATTTTACTCTACCGAGCCGCGCTATAGTCGGCCGGGTACGACACCTATTGTGCAACCACTGATCAGTTGGGTTTTACCGAGCTCCACGTGGCCGGGTACGATTCTACCAAGCCTTATAATGGCCGGGTATGTTTTTACCGAGCCTATTACGGCCGGGTACGATATGATGATGATGATGCCCACAGAGGCGTATGTTTTAAAGATTATGTATTTATACATATGTATCATGTATTTCATGTCAGTAGCCCTCAGAGGTACTCAGATGTTACAGGTTGTATATTCTCTATCCCTGCTCATATTGTTGTTCATATTTATGGTTCTCTGCCTTACATACTCAGTACTTTATTCGTACTGACGTCCTTTTATTTGTGGATGCTGCATGTCGTGCTGCAGGTCCTGATAGACAGGCAAGTGTAGCTCCCCCATCACGGTAGGTTGTCCAGTTCAGCGGTGATTGGTGAGATCCCTTCTCCGGACTTGCCTTGGTCTTGGTATGCATTTTTGTTATAGACATTATGGGTATGTCGGGGCCCTGTTCCGGCTATGTTGCAGCACTTATGTTCCTTTAGAGGATCATAGACAAGTGTCGACTCATGTATAGTTTGGTATGCCTTGTCGACTGGTTTTTGTTGTATAGTTTCTCATTTTAGCGTGGTAGCTTGTACCATATGTATATAGTTTCTTGATTGTCTTGTCATCCCATGTTATGTAGGTTCATGCAATCATATTTTATTGTTAGTTGTCCATGATCCATGTCTACCATTTATATTGGTCTCGTCAGCCCTAAAAGTTAATAAAGAAGGTTAGATAAAATGTACGTTGGTGCTCGGCAAGTATGGTCGGGTGCTAGTCATGGTCCTCCAGTTTGGGTCGTGACAAACTTGGTATCAGAGCAAGTCTGTCCTAGGGATTATCTATGAGCCATGTCTAGTAGAGTCTTGATTATGGATGTGTAGCACGCCACATTTATAATCAGGAGGCTACATGACATCTAGGGTTGTTACCTTCTTCCTGAATCTAGATCGTGCATAGAGTTGAGTCATAAGTGTTCGTCTCTAATATTCACCTTGTTTTCTTTCAGCAATGCCTTCGACTAGGAAACAAACAATTAGTAGACGGCTTGATACAGGTACGGGAGAGGGTACCAGTCAGGTGCCCCAAGCCAGAGCAGGCCAAAGTGAGGCTCAGAGTGAGATGCCGTCTCATACCTCATCTACTCCGTCTCCTCCAGAGAGGATATTAGGTGGCACCCAGCACCTCCAGCTCCTCCGTCTGGCACTAGAGACCAGGATATACGGAGTGCTTTGTAGTTATTGACCAGCTTGGTAGCTGCTCAGGCTCAGAGGCAGAATACAGGTGTTGCTGATAAACCAGTTAGTACAAGAGTTCGTGATTTTATTAATTTAGACCCTCCAGTGTTTACCGGATCAGACCCCAAGGAGGATCCGCAGACTTTTATTGACCAGGTTCATCGTACACTACGGGTTATGCATGTTAGTGATACAGAGGCAGTAGATTTGGCTTCTTATCGGCTACGGGATTTAGCGGTTCTTTGGTATGATAGTTGGGAGAGATCCAGGGGTCCGAACGCTCCTCCAGGTGTGTGGAAGGATTTTTCTGAGGCCTTTCTTCGTCACTATTTGCCAGTTGAGATACGACGAGCTAGAGCTGATAAGTTCTTGAACCTTAGACAAGGTAATATGAGTGTGCGAGAGTATAGTATGCAGTTTGATTCTTTAGCAAGGTATGCTCCCATATGGTGGCCGAGATGAGTGATAGGGTGCATTTGTTCGTGAACGGTTTGGGACCCCATCTGATAAATGAGTGTATGACGGCGTCCATGGTAGAAGGCATGGATATTTCCCGTATTCAAGCTTATGCTCAGACCCTAGAGGATCGTAAGCGCCAGCATAAGAGGGCGAGATTTGCAAGGTATTCTGATGACTTCAGAGGTACAAGGTATTTTGATGACTTCAGAGGCAGCGCCAGGCCCCAGTCTTCGAGGAGTTCGGCGCCATCTGTAGCTAGTGCTCCTCCACAGTTTCAGAGGCCTTGATATGATCTATCCTATTCTGGTCCAGGTCAGAGTTAGTAGGTATCTATATCGCAACATCATAGGGATACTAGTCAGACGAAACCCCCAACACCACGTTGTGATCGGTGCGGCAAGGCCCACTTTGGACTGTGCCGTCGAGGTTCTGATGCGTGTTATTCTTGCGGACAACCTGGCCATATGATGAGGGATTGTCCTAACAGGGGAGGTGATGGTATGGCTCAGCCGACTAGATCTGTGTCTGGTTCTTCCTCATCAGTTCGACCTCCAGCACGGGGTTTTCAGCAGTCGACAGGTCGTGGTAGAGGTAGAGGTGCAGGACCGAGTTCGAGTGGTGCTCAAAATCGAACATATGCTCTAGTAGGTCGACAGGATCTCGAGTCGTCTCCAGATGTTGTTACAGGTATATTATCCGTGTTTTCTTATGATGTATATGCGTTGATTGATCCGGGATCTACATTATCATATGTTACACCCTTTGTGGCTAATAAGTTTGGCATTGAACCTGAATTGATAAGTAAACCCCTTGCGGTATCTACTCCAATAGGAGATTCTGTGATTGCTAGAAGGGTATATAGAGGTTGCACTGTGATGATTTGTACTCGTCAAACCTCGGCAGATTTATTTGAGTTAGAAATGGTTGATTTTGATGTGATATTGGGAATGGACTGGTTGGCCTCATGCTATGCAAATGTTGACTGTCGTATGAAGATGGTTAAGTTTCAATTTCCTGGTGAACCCGTCATTGAATGGAAGGGGAACATTGCTACATCGAAAGGTAGGTTTATTTCCTATCTTAAGGCAAGGAAAATGATCTCAAAAGGTTACATTTATCATCTTATTCGCGTTAGGGATGCAGAGGCGAAGCTGCCTACTCTACAATCTATCCCCGTGGTCAATGAATTTCCAGATGTTTTCCCAAATGAACTCCCAGGCCTTCCTCCAGAAAGGGAGATTGAGTTTAGCATTGATGTGTTGCCTGACACTCAACCGATCTCTATCCCTCCATATAGAATGGCCCCGGCAGAGCTGCGAGAGTTGAAGGCACAGTTAAAGGACTTGCTGGATAAGGGCTTCATTAGACCTAGCACTTCACCTTGGGGTGCGCCAGTCCTATTCGTGCGGAAGAAAGATGGGTCATTACGGATGTGTATCAACTATCGGCAGTTGAATAAGTTTACTATAAAGAACAAGTATCCACTTCCAAGAATTGACGACCTGTTTGACCAACTCCAGGGTGCCAAGTATTTCTCCAAGATTGACTTACGTTCAGGATATCATCAAGTGAGGGTTAAGGAGAAGGATATTCCAAAGACGGCCTTTCGGACAAGATATGGGCACTTTGAGTTCTTGGTGATGTCGTTCGGGCTAACAAATGCCCCAGCAACTTTTATGGATCTCATGAATACTGTATTCAGGCCCTATCTTGATGTGTTCGTGATTGTATTCATTGATGACATTCCGGTGTATTCTCGTTCGGAGGAGGAACATGCGAGCCACTTGCGGATAGTATTACAGATGCTTCAGGATCGTAAATTATATGCTAAGCTCGCCAAATGTGAATTCTGGCTGAACTCGGTAGCATTCCTTGGCCATGTGATATTTGACGAGGGTATTAGTGTCGACACCCAGAAGATTGATGCAGTAAAGAATTGGCCGAGACCTACAACACCATCAGAAGTTCGTAGCTTCCTGGGGCTAGCAGGATATTATAGGCGGTTTGTAGAAGGGTTTTCCTCTATATCGGCACCATTGACTAAGTTAACACAGAAAGCTACCAAGTTCCAGTGGTCTAACACTTGTGAACGTAGTTTTCAGGAGCTGAAGGATCGATTGACATCCGCACCGGTGCTCACTCTCCCTGAAGGAACCGAAGGATATGTGGTATATTGTGATGCCTCAGGTATAGGTTTGGGGTGCGTGTTGATGCAGCATGGGAAGGTGATTTCATATGCATCAAGACAATTAAAGAAGCATGAAAAGAATTATCCAACCCATGATTTGGAATTGGCTGCAGTAATATATGCTTTGAAGATATGGCGGCACTACTTATACGGCGTCCATGTTGACATCTACACGGATCACAAGAGTCTACAATACATCTTCAAGCAGAAAGAGTTGAATTTGGGGCAGTGTAGGTGGCTTGAATTACTGAAGGACTACGACGTCGAGATATTGTATCATCCCGGTAAAGCCAATGTTGTGGCAGATGCTCTCAGCCGTAAGTCAATGGGAAGCTTAGTACATATTGATACAGGTAGATGGGGGTTGACTAAAGAGCTTCATCAGCTAGCCAATATGAGAATCAGATTGTTAGACTCTGATGACGGAAGTGTTACTGTACAGAATACATCGGAATCATCTTTGGTAGCAGAGGTAAAAGCACGGCAATATGAAGATCCTATCTTACTACGATTGAGAGAGAACATTCAGCAGTGTAAAATTACGGCTTTTGAGATCGGAGGAGATGGGGCACCGAGATACCAGGGCCGATTATGTGTGCCGAATGTAGAAGGGTTGCGAGAAAAGATTATGAATGAAATTCATCAATCCCGATATTCCATCCATCCTGGCTCAACAAAGATGTATCATGATGTCAAGGAGTAGTATTGGTGGGATAACATGAAAAAGTCTATTGCAGAATTTGTAGCCCAGTGTCCCAATTGTCAACAAGTAAAGATAGAACATCAGAAACCCGGTGGATTGCTTCAGAATATAGAAATTCCGACCTGGAAATGGGAGGTGATTAATATGGACTTCGTTATTGGATTACCTCGATCTTATCATAAGTTTGACTCTATCTGGGTGATAGTTGATCGACTTATAAAATGTGCTCATTTTCTGCCAGTTAAGACAACTTACTCGGCTGAAGATTATGCGAAGTTGTATATTAAGGAGATTGTTAGGCTTCATGGTGTGCCGGTATCTATTATATCAGATCGAGGAGCTCAATTTACGGCTAACTTTTGGAGGTCTTTTCAGAAAGGTTTAGGCACACAGGTGAATCTCAGCACTGCATTTCATCCGCAGACTGACGGACAGGCTGAACGTACCATTCGGACATTGGAAGATATGCTACGAGCATGTGTTCTAGATTTTAAGGGAAATTGGGATGACCATCTTCCACTCATAGAATTTTCCTACAATAATAGCTACCATTCCAGTATTAAAATGGCCCCATATGAGGCACTATATGGGAGGAGATGTAGATCACCAGTTGGATGGTTCGAAGTCGGTGAAATAGAATTATATGGGCCAGATTTGATTCACCAAGCCATTGAGAAGGTGAAAGTGATACAGGAACGATTGAGGACGGCACAAAGCAGGCAAAAGTCTTATTCCGATGTCCGACGTCGTGATCTAGAGTTTGAGGTTGGTGATTGGGTTTTCTTGAGGATTTCACCAATGAAGGGTGTTATGCATTTTGGGAAGAAAGGTAAGCCGAGTCCAAGGTATATCGGTCCGTATAAAATTCTTCAACGAATTGGACAAGTTGCTTATGAGTTAGAATTGTCATCCGAATTAGAATTTGTCCACCCGGTATTCCATGTATCTATGTTGAGGAAATGTATTGGTGACCCTTCTCGAGTTGTCCCTATCCAAGATGTTCAAGTTACAGAGGATCTATCATATGAAGAAGTGCCAGTGGCCATATTAGATCGACAAGTCCGCAAGCTAAGAACAAAAGATGTAGCTTCCGTCAAAGTATTGTGGAGGAACAAGAATATGAAAGAAATGACATGGGAAGCGGAAGAAGAGATGAAGTCTAAATACCCTTACCTATTCCAGAATGATGATAACAAGGATGTTGGTGGAACGCAAGATACATTATAAAGGTGAAATGGCTTTATGAGGTAAGCAATAACTTGAGAACTCTCTTCCTTAATACAAAGTGGTGATATGTAAATAATATCCATGTCCATAATGCTTTGTGTAGCCTTGTGTGGTCATACTTTGAGCTTCACTGCTTGCAAATTTTGCTAGTGACCATTTTATAGGGGAAAATTGAACCAAAAATTTCCGTTGGAATCCACGATGATTTGGACTCCCCATAAACCCTTACATTCGAGGACGAATGTTCCTAAGGGGGGAGGGTGTTACAACCCATATCCACACACGTTAGTTCATGCCATAAGTTAGATAACACAAATCCAAGAAGGAATTATCCTTGAGATGATAAGAAGTTAATCCGATTAATCTTAAGTGATACAAGGGTGCATAAGGGTGTTTAACAAGTATTAGAAGTTAAACGAATCAAGGATGTTGTAACTCGTACTTTTGGGTAAACCTATAGATGCTTAGTATACTTAGGAGGTCATGATTTAAGGTATTTGAATCATATAATATCCGTATCATAATTCTTGAAGTCAAACGAGTTATGAAACAAAAGTCGACAAAAGTTGTTGCAACTTAGGTTCATAGTTTTACCTAAACTTTAGGTCAAATGTTATTAAGTCTTTCTACCAATATACTTGGAATTACGGGGTGATCTACCCACCAAATTGAATATCTATGAGTCTAGTTTCCAACGCATTAAACGGTTTAGCAATACGACATTGGGATAGAGAGATATAGACATTTTCGTGAGACTGCACAAGCTGCTAGGTGCAAGTAGGTGAGTCAGCTACTTGGTTAAATGTCGGCCCAAAAGAGGAAATTTCGGGTCAGAAAAGGAGCCCATTAAAAGGCTTATCTTCTGCAATATATCCCTCTTTATATTTCACAAATAACCGGACCTAAAACCCTGCAAACTTCCTCCCAAAAATTATCCACAAACCCTAATTGATTTTCCCTCTCTTTCAAGTTCAAATTGGGGGTAAACACTAGAGTTTGAAGAATCAAGTTAAAGGCTGAGTTATCCAACAATTAAGGTGAGTTTACTGCTATATTTCATACATTTATTCTTCTGTGAATTCATGGTAATTCGTTATATACATGTAAGAACTCACGGGACGGTGATCGGAAGCCGTGAGTTCAAGTTATTCACTTGTAGCGGACTATTTTGTGGACTGTTTTGTGTTGCTGTTGGGCTGCGTTTTTATTACTGTTTTGTGGAGTTTTGGAGGAGGCGGGGTGTGGAGAAACACCATATATATGTTGGGTTGTGGTCTGCTAGTTCTTCGTAATATTTTTGGGTCATTTGGTACGACTATAGTGGCCGTCATATGTATGATGTGATTAGGTTGTGTGTGGACTATTTTGGGAGGCTCAATATGTTTATTATTGATGTTGTTTAGGTTGTTTGATGATTGTTTTGAATGGTGTGAAGTCATATATATAGGGGAGGTGTTGTCCGTTTCATCACAAAATAGGTTGTGATTGGTACATAATAGTTGCGACGCTTAAACGTTAACGATAGTGTCATTTCTCCTATTGTAGACTAAGGAGTCGTGACGTTTGCATAGCTTGAGGTTGTGGCAGTATATACAAGGTATGTGTTGCTATCCCTTTACTTCTTTTGCACGACTCCGATTAACATAATGTAATGAACGAGCTTCCAAAGATACTCTATTCTTAGAAGCTAAGCAGTACTTACATTGTTTCCCCTCTTATGGAACGATTGATGTTGATGTTGCTTCTCTTATTCTTATGTTATCAATCTTGTTGGTACTTCTTGATTCCTATAAGGTTCATAGTGAAGAGTTAGTCCTAATAAGTTGTACATAGGATACCGACCTTACGTCACTCCGAAAGGTCTACAAGGTGTTTCCATGAGTCGAGCATGCATTATATATATGTATCTATTTTACTCTACCGAGCCGCGCTATAGTCGGCGGGGTACGGCACCTATTGTGCAACCACTGATCAGTTGGGTTTTACCGAGCTCAACGTGGCCGGGTACGATTCTACCGAGCCTTATAATGGCCGGGTATGTTTTTACCGAGCCTATTACGGCCGGGTACGATATGATGATGATGATGCCCGCAGAGGCGTATGTTTTAAAGATTATGTATTTATACATATGTATCATGCATTTCATGTTAGTAGCCCTCAGAGGTACTCAGATGTTATAGGTTGTATATTCTCTATCCTTGCTTACATTTCTGTTCGTATTTATGGTTCTCTGCCTTACATACTTAGTACTTTATTCGTACTGACGTCCTTTTATTTGTGGACGCTGCATGTCGTGCTGCAGGTCCCGATAGACAGGCAGGTGTAGCTCCCCCATCACAGTAGGTTGTCCAGTTCAGCGGTGATTGGCGAGATCCCTTCTAGACATTATGGGTATGTTGGGGCCTTGTTCCGGCTATGTTGCAACACTTATGTTCCTTTAGAGGCTCATAGATAAGTATCGACTCATGTATAGTTGGTATGCCTTGTCGGCTGGTTTTTATTGTATAGTTTCTCATTTTAGCGTGGTAGCTTGTACCATATGTATATAGTTTCTTGATTGTCTGGTCATCCCATGTTATGTAGGTTCATGCAATCATATTTTATTGTTAGTTGTCCATGATCCATGTCTACCATTTATATTGGTCTCGTCAGCCCTAAAAGTTAATAAAGAAGGTTAGATAAAATGTACGTTGGTGCTCGGCAAGTATGGTCGGATGCTAGTCATGGTCCTCAGTTTGGGTCGTGACAATACCTATCAACTGCAACTTCCACAACCCAAGAACACTCCTGAAGCAGCTTCCCAAAATTTTAAATATATTTTTGTGGAATATTTTCTACTAACTAACTTTTGCAAGAAACTAAAGACTTGAAGGAAATAATTAAATGTTGTAAAGAATGAAGAGAAAGACTAAGGTATTGATTGCCCCTATTGATGGAATCCCTTCTCTTTATGTTCATACAAATTGTCAATATTATTCTATCAATCATGAATGCTATTTTTACCGTAATTCTCTCCCGAGCAACTATAATAATTTACTATTGCTCTCTTCCGAGCTACCCTAGCTAGCTTTAATTTGAATAGTTCACTTTAGATTGCACCCAAGGTTTCGTTCTTCCTAACCCCACCTTTACGCCTACAATTATAGATTCCTCCAATAATCTGGGTGTGGTGTTGTTCAACAATTTACGGGTGTTGTTCAACAATTTACCTAAATATGCACTCTTTTCCAAGTTATGCACACTAAATAGGCACAGCTAATTGAGAGCTCTATCAATTAACTACAACAAGAATGAAGTTGAACAAATAGAAATCTAGCTAACAATTTGTAATCACATAACCCAGAAGTTCATCACTCAATAGGTTCCATAAAAACCTTAGATAAAGATTTAGCTTTTCATAATCAAAGATTCAATATAAAAGAAAGAAAGATGTTGAGAGAGTTCTCTCTTACTAGTTTTCTTGCAAATGTAATGAATAATACAATACTTGCCTCTCTTGGGCAAATTATAATATTAAATATATGGTTTAGGTTGCATAATTCACATCTTGACAATTTTGTCCCTCAAGTTTTCAGCTTCTACCGCGGTCCGACCGCGTTCGCGGTTGGATCGCCGAAAAACAACCTTTTTTATTCTTCAGAGATTCCGAGAGCCCTTTCTACCGCGGTCCGTCCGCATTCGCAGTTGGACCGCGGCAGAACAGTGTCGCGGATTCTTCACTTTATTTTTCAGCACAAACTTCAATTTTGTTCTACACTTGGCCTTTTTACCATCTTATGACTCCAAAATTGCTCCTTTAGGCCAATTTTTATTAATGTCTCCCCCGAAATATGTCACAAAAGCTATCATTCATGATTAACCTAAGACATGCACAATCCTTACCTAACCGTAAACTCAAATGCCAGCACATTACTGCTTACTCTAGTTATTATCACAGACTTGCAATTTTACATTCTTCTTCCTGAGTTACATGCCCTCACAAAATTTATTGAGAGAAGTTCCCACACATAAACAATTTAGAACATGGAACTTATAGATATAGGAAAAATTTCACTCACTCTCAACAAAGAACATTCATATGCATACAGATACACCATAGGCTTTCCCCTAGTGTAATACTCCACTAATCGAGTTATTCAATCACAGATCAAGAGGCCTTTAAGGGTTGTAATTTTGGCTATGGGACGGGTAGGATACTTTCGGTTATTGTGGCTAACCTCCCTAAGCTCTTTCTTTCTTTTTCACAACATCCCTTTAGGCTTTTTCATTATGCCTCCCCTAAACATTCCTTCACCTTTATTCACTTTTAATCCCCATTTTTCTGTTGGTGTAACTGGCTTTCTTATTTTACATATATATATTGATTTTTTTTATTTTTTTTTTGTTTTTTAGTATTCACAATATTTTTCCAGTTCACCGTTTTTCTACCATTCATTCTTGATTTTCCCTTTTTCAACTTTCCTTCACCCCACACTTAGACTTTTGCATATTCGTTACAACACAAGTTCTTCTAGGAGGTAAGGTAAAGCAATATCGATTTCGATTTTTATGAACATTAAAGGGTTATCAAAGAATAGGCTTTAGGCTCAAAGGGGTTAACTAGGATACAATGTACAGGTGAATTCACAGTTTATTGATTTATGGGGTTACACAAAGAAATGCCTCTATCATCTCTATAACTAAACAACTTCTATTTCGCTTTGCACACATACAGGGAAAGTTCTAGGTATCATGTAAAAACATATAATGTAGGTAAAAGCTCACACACAATTAGCATGCAACTCATTTAGAATCAGGTTCATCTACAGAGTCCTATCAACGTTCAAGCAAGCTGTATTGTGCAAATTTAAGGCATATCCTAGAATCTACAGTCAAGCTTAGATCATACATTCTCAAGTTCATTTTAGTTTTGCTAATGTGCATAATTGGGGTAACATGTTAACCTTTACCCTCTAATCCTAAAAAAAAAAAAAAATCTACCTAATCCGGTTCAATAAAAACCCTTGGAAAAGAACCGTGGTCAAAAGAAAAACCAAGGGGGAGGTGATACACTACCTAAAAAAGAAAATAAAAGAAAGAAAAATTCCTACATGGACTACTTCCCTCAAGAATACTTGTCCAAATGGTCCGCCATCAGGAAGAGTCCGCTACTCATATTTTTGGATTTTTCAAATTTTTGATTTTTCTTTTGTGTTTTTATTCCGACTTAGACCCTTAAGAAACCCATCGTCAAGTGTCCATCATCGGGCCAAGCCAGCGAATATAATTTACAAATACAACTACTATGTACAACATATACAAGATAAGTCTCCCACCCCACACTTAAAACCATGTCATATCCTCATGGCATAATAATACATGTATAGCACAGAAGGGTGAGAAAACTTACCTACGACTCACTTAGAGTCGGAGACGGTGGCGGGGTCGACATTGCAAGCGCGACCTAGAGCTCAGAACCATGCCATGAACCTGTTCTCAGTTCTAGCTTGCCTTTGAGACATCGCGTCCATGCGCGTGTGTAGACCGTCCACTGAGGTGCGTAGATCTACAATCTCCTCCTCCATAGACCTAAGTATAGGTCTAGTGGACTGGTACCTAGATAGGCCAGCTCCATAATGAGCGTGCCTAGAAGGGTCGGCGGAGTCAGTGGATCGCCGGGACTGGACAACCGGCACAGGGTCATCCTAATCATCTATATCAATAGGGTCGGTGCCTCTACCCACCTGGATGTAAGAAGCCTTGAATGGAGCTTTTTGAGGAAGCTCACCATCCGTAGGTAGTACCGGAGTCCGGTGGGAGTGGCACAGAGAAATGACAAGAGACGGGAAGTAAAACCCCTTGGATTTGAGGGTTACCCTCAACATCATCTCGTTAGCTATCAAGCGGGCAACGTCAACGTCTCGCTGGGTGACAAAGCACCATGTCAGCAATGCGCTATTAAAGTTATCATCTATTGTGTTGCTGGAGGGCAGAAAACGGTTACAAACAACCGAGAACCAGCACTTGGCAGTATGAGTGAAGCTACTAGAATTCAGAGTACTTTGGTCTCTTATCCAGATGGGATGACCATTGACACACAAGGCCTCAATCATGATGTTCCAAGTGACACCGGGGCTATCGTGGTAAAAGTCCACGTCACTAGAAAAAGCGGGCAGTCTAAGAGCCTGCCTAATAGTAGGCTCTTTGGCCTAAACATATTTACCTTTGACGAAGACTTCTCTGGACATTTCGTAGGGTGCATTCGCGTAGAACTCCCTAACTAGCATTTTGTTAACGAGGGTCGGTTCATCGAACAGGAACTCCATCTCCCGGCGTCGGATCTCCTCGTACATATCGGGCTTTTCAGCCCGAAGAGCCATCATGTCGATTGCGATCTCCTGTAGCCAAGCTTTAGTATCCTTGGCATGAAAGTTCGCTTCAGCTTCCTCGCCCGCGAATCGAGACTCGTCATAGGTCGGCCGCCTCGACGAGCTTGTCGCATTCCTAGATCTTTTAGGAGCTATAATCCTGCACAATAGAAGCAACAAGAAATTTCCATTACGTTAGTACATCGGTTGGTTACTCAGATTTCACCATCCGTGGACTACAATTGTATTACCTCTAGTACTATCATACCATAACCCCTACTTTTGACCACATTTTTCTAACAATTTCACCAAATCTACCTAGTGTACCCCACACTTATTTCTTTTGGCATTCCAACATCACCCAATTATACATACACCATCTCCAATATATACAACAACAATCAATCCAAAACTTAGGCACTATCTCCCCTAAAAATACAACAATCGTATACTACAACATATTATTGCCAACATTGGCTCAAAACAACACCAAATAATTCAACCACCAAATTGGGTCTCCAAACCACCATAAATATCACAATTCAACACAATGGAGACCCAACAATGTCAAATACACCAAAATCCCACAACTCAATTATACAACATCAATACTACATTAATAAAAAGCATATATACATATTCCAAACTAAGCCTAGCATGGTATTACACAATTACTATAAATAAAGTGTGTTAAACTAAATTTTTACTAAACTAATTAATCTACAAAAAAATAAAGAGATAAACTAAAAAGAAAAATAGAAGAAAAACTTACTTGTAGAAGGAGGGAAGAGGGGGGAGATGAAGTTGAAGGAGTTGGGGAAGTGGTAGAGGAAGGTGGTGAAAATTGGAGAAGAAGGAGTAGAGAGAAGGAGGAGAAGATAGAATTTTAGAGAGAGAATGGGAAGAGGGGGCGGCTGTGGGCTAAAAAGAATGAGGGGGGGGAGTTGAGTTAGGTTAATTAAAAGGGGAGGGGAGAATTTTTGAAAGTTTTTATAATTTTTTCGCGCTGCCCAGATCTGATCGCGGTCAACCGCGGTCGGTCCGCATTCGCGGTTGGACCACGAAGCAGGAGGTTCAGAGAAGTTATTCTACCGTGGTTCTACCGCGTTCGCGGTTGGACCGCGGTAGAACAGTCCCTCTGAAATTTTCGACTAGCAGCAGCAGTTTTTTTTTATATAGACTAACTATAATGATTTACACTTACAACAATTTTGTGGGTTGCCTCCCACGTAGCGCCTGATTCAACATCGCGGCGCGACTCAACTTAGCCCATTTCAAGGCTCGCTGGACCTTTGAGGTTCATCTAACTGTAGTTCCACCTTCTCATCGATGTTATCTATGCCAACATATAGTTTCAACTGCTGACCATTGACTATGAAAGTGCGAGAGCCTTCTATAGTTTGTATTTCCACAGCGCCCGACTGTAATGCCTCAATTACCTGGAATGGGCCTGACCACCTTGATTTCAGTTTGCCCGGGAACAACCGTAACCTTGAGTTGTATAGAAGTACCTTGTCCTCGCTTTTGAAGTTACGCTCTATAATATTCTGGTCATGTAGCCGATTCATTCTCTCTTTGTATAATCTTGTGCTTTCGAAGGCCAAATACCGGAATTCTTCCATCTCATGTAACCCGGTGACTCTAGATTTACCCGCTTCATCTCAGCTGAGATTTAATTACTTGAGTGCCCACCATGCTTTGTGCTCTAGTTCCACAGGTAGAGGACAAGCTTTCCCAAATACCAATTTGTATGGTGACATGCCGATTGGTGTCTTGAAAGTTGTCCTATATGCCCATAGTGCATCATCGAGCTTCCTGGACTAGTCAGTCCTTGTGGCATCCACCGTCTTTGTCAATACACTCTTTATCTCCCTGTTGGAGACCTCAACTTGCCCACTGGTCTGCGGGTGATATGGAGTAGCCACCCGGTGCTTCACATCATATTTGGCCAAAATTTTCTCGAATGCCCGGTTGCAAAAATGAGTGCCCCCATCGCTAATGATTGCCCTTTGGAGTCCCAAAATAGGTGAAAATGTTCTTCTTCAGAAATCCAACCACCACTTTAGCATCATTGGTGGGTAATGTTACTGCTTCCACCCATTTGGATACATAGTCTACAGCAACAAGGATGTACTCATTGTCGTAGGAGCTGACGAAGGGACCCATGAAGTCTATTCCCCAGACGTCAAACACTTCCACCTGTTGAATTGGGTTCATAGGCATCTCATGACGCCGGGAGATGTTCCTGGTGCATTGACATTCGTTGCAACCTTTCACCCACAAGTTTGCATCTTTAAATATCGTTAGCTAGTAGAAACCGGCCTCAAGTATCTTGGCAGTTGTTCGAATTCCTCCAAAGTGGCCACCATATGCTGAAGCATGACACGCCTGCAAAATAGAAGATTGTTCGATCTCGGGGACGCATCTCCGGATCATGTTATCGAGGCATATCCTAAACAGATAGGGTTCATCCCAATAATAAAGCTGGCTTTCACAAAAAAATCTTTTCCTCTGGACCGATGATAGGTCATGAGGAACAATACCACTGGCCAGGTAATTTGCAACATCTACATACCATGGCACTTCAAGGAGAGTGGTAGCGAGCAGTTGCTCGTCTGGAAAGGTTTCCAGAATTTCTCCACTCTGTTTGACAATTTTAGCTCCTTCAAGTCGTGATAAGTGATCAGCGACTTGATTTTCGGTGCCCTTACGGTCACGGATTTCAAGATCGAACTTTTGTAGAAGCAGCATCCAATGAATTAGGCGTGGCTTAGAGTCTTTCTTGTCAATTAAGTACCTTAATGCTGCATGGTCAGTGTATACTATTACCTTGGATCCTATGAGATAGGACCTGAATTTGTCAAACGCGAACACTACCGCCAGTATCTCCTTTTCCGTCACAGTGTAAGTTAGCTGGGCTCCACTCAGTGTTCTACTAGCATAGTAGATTGGATGTATCGGCTTGTCCTTCCGCTAGCCTAGTACTGCCCCCACTGCATTGTCACTAGCTTCGCACATGAGCTTGAATGGTTGCTCCTAGTTGGGGGCAATAATGATTGGTGTTGTGATCAACCTCTTTTTCAATTCCTTAAATGCAGTACTGCAATCATCAGAAAATACAAAAGGGGTTGTCTTTTTCAAGCAACTTACAGAGGGGATTGGCAATTTTGGAGAAGTCTTTAATGAACCTCCGTAAAAACCGGCATGTCCTAGAAAGCTTCTAATGGCTTTGATGGACGTTAGTGGAGGCAACTTTGCAATGACATCAACTTTAGCTCGGTCTACCTCAATACCTTTGCTCGAAACCCGGTGCCCCAAAACTATACCTTCTTGCACCATGAAATGGCACTTCTCCCAGTTTAGCACCAAGTTTTTCTCCATGCATCGCTTCAGCACTCTTGTCAGATTGACAATGCATTCATCAAATGAATTCCCTACCACTGAGAAATCATCCATGAACACCTCCATAATATCTTCCACCATGTCGGTGAATATAGCTATCATGCACCTTTGGAATGTGGCAGGTGCATTGCATAATTCGAATGGCATCCTCTTGAAGGCAAAATGCCATATGGACATGTGAAGGAGGTCTTCGCTCTATCCTCGGGGTCTATGGAGATTTGATTGTACCTCGAGTACCTATCTAGGAAGCAAAAGTGTGACCTCCCTGCCAACCTGTCAGGCATCTGATCAATGAAGGGAAGTGGGAAGTGGTCCTTGCGAGTGGCTAGATTCAGTTTCCTGTAGTCCATGCATATCCTCCACCTAGTGACGGTTCATGTTGAGATCAATTTGTTGTTCTTGTTTTGAACCACCGTCATGCCACCTTTCTTTGGCACACATTGAACTGGGCTAACCCAGCTACTATTAGAGATTAGGAAAATAATTCCCGCGTCTAGCCACTTTATTACTTCTTTTTTCACTATATCCTTCATATTCGGGTTCACCCTTCTTTTGCGTTTCCTGGGGGGTTTGTGCACTTCTTCCAGGAGAATCTTGTGCATGCAGTATGCAAGGCTGATCCTCTTTATGTCTGCCATGGTCTACCCAATGACAGTTTTGCATTCTTTATGTACTTGTATAAGCTTTTGAGCCTACACATCTAGCAAACAAGATGAGATAATAACAGGTAAAGTGGAGTTAGGGCCTAGAAATTCATACCTAAGATGAGCTGGTAGTGGCTTAAGCTCCAGCTTTAGTGGCTCTTCAATGGATGGTTTTGCTGGAGGGGTCTCTCTCTTCTCTAAGTGTAGAGGTTCAAACTCCAACTCTCTATACCAAAACCCCTTACCTTCTAGAGATAGCACCCACTCTGCCAGGATTTCACCATTTACCTCTTCTAAGTTCATCAGGCATGCCTGAAGTGGATCTTCAGCTGTCAATTCTACATCATATGTCTCCACTATCACATCTACTGCATGAATGAGAGAGCAATTCGCAAACTCAATAGGGCGCCTCATAGATTTTTTGCACATTGAATATGATATCCTCATTATTCAACCTCATCATCAGTTCCCCAGTCTCACAATCAATCAATTCTCTCCCTATGGCTAGGAATGGTCTTCCTAAGATTATAGGAATTTCCTCGTCCACCTTGCAGTCAAGAATAACAAAATCGGCGGGAAACACAAACTTCCCCACCTGGATGAGCACATCATCCAATATACCAAATGGACGTTTAACCGTCCTATCAGCAAGTTGTAATAACATGGAAGTAGCCCTAGCTCTCCAGATGCCCAGCCTCTTATAAATCACCAAGGACATAAGATTTATGCTTGGCCCCAAACCACACAATGACTTTGCAAAGGCATAGTTTCCTATAGTGCATGGAATGGTGAAGCTACCTGGGTCAGATAGCTTCTCAGCAATGGGTCTAGAGACCACTGCACTACAAGTCTGTGTAAGAGTCACGGTGGCCAAGTCTTGGAAATCAAATTTCCGCGACATCAAATCTTTCATCATCTTAGCATACCCAGGCATTTCTTTCAAAGCTTCAATTAAGGGAATGTTTACCTGGATTTGCTTGAGCATCTCGAAGAATCTCTTGTATTGCTCCTCTTTCTGGTGCTTGGCCAACCTTTGGGGGAATGGGGCTGGAGGCCTCTTCTTCCCAATCACTTGGGACCTTTTTTTCTCTATAACTTGTTCCACAACCGGTTGCTCTACCGGTTCAGCTACTTTCTCCGTTCCTTGTTGCACATCATTACTTTCAACTACTGGCTGGACTGTAACTTCTGTCAACCCGGTGGACTCATCCAGTTTAATGGGTACTGGAGTGAGTGTCTCAGCCTGTAGAGTGCCTCTATCTCTTTCTTGCTCAGCATCAAGATATCTTCCACTTCTCATACTAAATGCCATCAGCTGCTTTGGGATGTGATCATTTGGGTTTGTTTGTGTATCTGCAGGCAATGTTCCTTGCGGATGATTGTTAAGTGACATAGCAATCTGGCCCACATGTATTTCAATATTCTTGATAGTTGCGTCATGTGCATCTATCCACTCATCGGTTTTGGCCTGTGACCCTAATTACCTGCTCCATCATAGCTTCCGACCTTGCGAACCCATCGTCATGTCTACCCCCATGCTATTGTGGAGGTGGATGATACCCCTGCTGCTGGTTGTTGAAATTCGAGGTCTAGGATATGGAGCCATGTTGTTTGGTGGCCTCATACCTACTGCATTATATTGTGGCTGAGGAGGCCTGTACTGCTGTGGAGCCAACTGTCCTCAACTTTGGTTACCCTATCGCTACCCTCTATAATTAGCCACATAGTTCATGTCTTCATGCTGGTGATGATGTTCTTGTTCTGCAGCCCATGGATTTACCTATGGGTTGGCTAATGCAACATGTGCATAAACCACCATTGGTAGTGTCTACAATGTGAACCTGCTGCTTGACCCCGGATTCTTCCACCTTCTTCGTCAGGATGCTCATTTGTGTCAATAAAGTTGCCATGTTCTCCTCCATAGTGTTGGGTGTATTCAGAGATATAGAATGTACCACTGGAGTGATAGGAGCATTCCTAGTCGTCCACCCAGAGTTTTGAGCCATCTTGTCAAGCAAAATTTAGCCCTCTCTCCAAGTTTTGCTCAGAAAAGCCCCACCTGCTGAAGCATCTACAATATTCTTCATACTATCCGAAAGACCCATGTAGAACCTTTGACCCAACATCTGTTCAGGAATCCCATGGTGAGGACACATAACCAGCATACCTTTGAATCTGCCCCAAGTTTCATGTAATGTCTCCATTGGTTTCTGCTTGAAGCTCACAATCTCATCAATTTGCTGAGCTGTCTTATTAGGTAGATGAAACTTGTTGTGGAATTGCTTGACTAACTCATCCCATGTTGTAATAGAGTTTATGGGGAGTGAGTTTAGCCATACCTGCGTAGCCCCTGTAACTGATAATGGAAATAGTAATAATCTGATGGCTTCCGGTGTCATGTTTGGATGCCTCTGCGTCTTGCATATAGAGAGAAAGTTCTTTAGGTGCTGCTATGGATCTTCAACCTGAGTCCCAGAAAATAATCCCTTGTTTTGCAACAAGTGTAGCATGTTGTTGGTAATCTAGAAAGACTCGGCTTGAATCGCTGGCACAATAATGACAGTTGCCAAATTATCTGCTTTTAGTTGTGCCCAGTAAAATAATGCACCTTCATATGCCTCCTACGCCTCCAGTATGTTCAACCCCGCTTGCTGGTTAGGTCATTCACGTCTCCCATGTCAAAATCTAGTTTAATTGGTTGCTGAGATTGCTGAAGTAGTTTGACTGCCATGTTACGTGCCCGGAAAGTTTGCTCTAGGTCTGAGAGTCCTTCAATTAGTTCTCCAGTCCTTGCAGATTTCCTAGGCATGCACCTAAGTACCCAATTCAACAACCGTCAAAAATTTCAATGTAAAGTGTGTAGAAAGAACCTGACTATACAAGGATCTTGTACATCTGTTAATGGAAATTGATAATTCCGTTAATTCCCCGGCAACGACGCCAAAATTGGTTCACGTCCAAACAATGGTCGTAGTCAATATAATCTGGTCAATTAAGTCCAGAGTCGATCCCACATGGAATTAACCTATCAACTGCAACTTCCACAACCCAAGAACACTCCTGGAGCAGCTTCCCAAACTTTTAAATATATTTTGTGGAATATTTTCTACCAACTAACTTTTGCAAGAAACTAAAGACTTGAAGGAAATAATTGAATGTTGTAAAGAATGAAGAGAAAGACTAAGGTATTGATTTCCCCTATTGATGGAATCCCTTATGTTTATGCTCATATAAATTGTCAATATTATTTTATCAATCATGAATGCTATTTTTACCGTAATACTCTCCCGAGCAACTATAATAATTTACTATTGCACTCTTTCGAGCTAATAGCTAGCTTTAATTTGAATAGTTCACTTTAGATTGCACCCAAGGTTTCGTTATTCTTAACCCCACCTTTACGCCTACAATTATAGATTCCTCCAATAATCTAGGTGTGGTGTTGTTCAATAATTTACCTAAATATGCACTCTTTTCCAAGTTATGCACACTAAATAGGCACAGCTAATTGAGAGCTCTATCAATTAACTACAACAAGAACGAAGTTGAACAAATAGAAATCTAAGAAATCTAGCTAACAATTTGTAATCACATAACCTAGAAGTTCATCACTCAATAGGTTCCATCAAAACCTTAGATAAAGATTCTACCGCGTTCGCGGTTGGATCGCGGAAAAACAACCTTTCTAATTCTTCAGAGATTCTGCGAGCCCTTTCTACTGCGGTCCGTCCACGTTCGCAGTTGGACCGCGGCAGAACAGTGCCGCGGATTCTTTACTTTATTTTTCAGCACAAACTTCAATTTTGTTCTACACTTGGCTTTTTCACCATCTTATGACTCCAAAACTGCTCTTTTAGTCTTCAATAGCTCATGTGTACCTATAACACACTAAAAATACTAATAAAATTATTTTGTCATCATAAACAATATCAAAACAACAATAAAGTGTGATTATTTAGGGTATAAATATAGTCAAATTCACCTATTATCATTGAACCAAGCCGCTCGCCGCTTATTTTAATCTGAGACCAAATCAGTATATGCCCAGGCATGCTAAACTATTTGCTTTGTCTGACTAAAGGGTTTGTTTGAACTTTGCTTATCTATTTGTCCTTCCTCTATTTGGTATCTGTTTTGAATGATGCAACTAGAATTTTACTCTTTAAACTCCATAAAGGCCCCCATCCCTTTCTTCCCTTTTAGGATTAGAAGTCCTAATACCCTGGGACTGATAGTTTGGGATGGGTAATAGCATGTAGTAGGTAAATGATACCATTCTGTACTTTAATACCTTAACGGAGTGGGAAGGGTAGACATGGAGATGATGATTACACGATAACACTTCATATACAATTAAGTACCAGTGTTGTGCGAATGATCCATGTAATGTATAAACCTAGGACCCACTACTCTTTTTATTAGTTGTTATTTTCAGATTTTTCAAAAGTTGTCCAAAACCTTTCAAACTTCTATTTTTTGCTTATTTCTTTAAGTTATTTGTGTCACTTATTTGATCTCCCCCTCATTGCATATCTCTTTTTAAATTACAAAATTGTTATCTTCTAAATTTCAGCATCTTTAAATCTTTTTCACGCTCTTATTTGTAATAACTTTCCCATATTTGCAATGCTTGCTTGTTTACTTGTTTACATTTGCATTTAAAGTCACAATTGTAGCATGGTCGAGAACCACACTAGTGGATCTTTGAGGGGTGCCTAACACCTTCCCCTCAAGATAATTCCAAGCCCTTACCCAAACTTTAGTTTTCATCTTTAATTTTCTCTAAAACAAATTCCTAATGCACTATAATCATTAGGTGGTGACTCTCCAAACTCTCAAAAAATCCAATACCCAAATTGTGAAAAGAGTTGTGTTTCCGAATGTTGTGAACTTGATTTCGCTTTAGAAAAAAGGGGGTGTCGACACTGGAGTTGTACGATATGATGCACGGCACCAAATAAATACTAAAATCCACAATCTCACCGGCGACATGCCCGGCCACAAGAAATGCATCTAAAAGAGTACCTCAATACCGGAACTGAATCAATGGTAGAAGCCTATGCACTGACATCCATCACGAAGGCCCAATCAAGAACATCAATCATTTCCAGCCATCTGCTGGTCCTTGAAAATATAAACCACTCTACTAGAACATAATCCAATACACCTCACCACGCAACTTGTGGCATTATTCGACATAGCCCATAGCATAATAGTCTAGAATAACCCAAAACTGAGGCAACCAGTCTACACCCCAATATCATATCCAAAATCTAATATACCAAGCAAAGAAAGATCCACTCGGGCCTCCAAATCCCAATAACCGCTAAACGACGCTGAATACACACAATCCACAACCACGACATAGACTGTATTTGAGAAATACCAGTCTCAAACTCCATATAACCCTCAAATCATTGTACCTTATCCTAAATTCCATAGCATGAATACATATTACATATCAAGTACCCAATCATTCCACGAAAGATATTCTAAAATTTCCATGTGCCATCAACAAACTCAAATATTCGCATTCGATTCAACAAGAAAATGCCGCAATACCACCAAAGTATTATCAGTTTACATCACCTTCCCCTTTACCGAACATATACCCCCATCAAATCACTAGAATAACATAACAATTTTCCTTAATCATCTATAGATCGATTCTTAAATCACCTGCAACTGCCCGTGCTACTAAGAATTTAATGACTTTCCATTCTAAACTTAACCGAAACCTTACACACACAAATCTCAATCCTCCATAACATATCGCATATACCATACCACACTGGTAATACATGACTCCCTTCCAAACCACAAATACCTACGTACTCCATTAGTCAAGAACTCTCCATAAATCCCATCTAGAAGAGAAATCATTACGCATTCCATGCTTCGCATGCCCATAGACAATATATACGTCTCCAAACCACGATAAAAGTCATTAAAAACTCTCTCCCAATTCCATTGCACAAGCTAAACTGCCAGGACTGAATCCTTCTACCTGAACCAAGCTAATCAAACTGTCAGAAGTCAAGAGCTTCGCTGCACAATACTTGTAAAAATCTATTACCTCGAACATATACGAAGAATTAATCATATCTTTACCAGACTAATTTGGTCCACTATCAAACTATTCCATCTATCTAATTTCCCCTCTGATTCATCATCAACTTGATATTTCTCCCTCGCCGTAGCATCACAATGCCTCAGCCCAGGAAACAAGAGACTCGAACATAAGACCACTCTGTCTAGGGCCTATAGACCACTGAATACCCTCTCAACTATTTCCCAAAAATACCAAATTCCAGAATACTTTACTTTGAAGAATTTCCTGCGAATCTAAGTACGTTACCTTTACTTTCCAGATACTAATACATAGAATCCCATAATCAACATAAAAATACCTCAGGTCTTGACCTTTCCGATGAAAACAAAGTCTCTCCCCACATACACGACCTTACAACACTTGATTGTTACATGTAGAATCTTGAACACAACAAAATCATTCTCGAAAATCATTTACTTCCTATTTGCACTGCAATTTACCTGACTTAACGAACATAACCACTCGTGCCTTAATAGCGCTCTGACACCGCAGGATATGATATTATTACAATATAAACAATTATCTTCCTTCTCTATACATCGAGCATTCTTTATCAACAACGACTCAAGACATCCTATTATTTTCTCACATCTACGAAGCACCATATAACCTTTGTCAAAATTTTGCTTCACTCGTGCCATCCTTGGCTTAATTTCTGCAACCAGGACTGATCCGCCAGCATACCACAAAATGGAACCAACATAGCACATAACCATGCAATCAGCAAATCTATAGCAACCTCCCCAACTTGGCTTGAAGCCATATACCAGGACACACTCAATAACCTATAATACTTTTACTCTAATGATGCCATAATATCATAGTGAGATTAAACTCAAATCATCTACCAGTTGTGGAAACACAGATTATCTAGTACTGAAATCCTCTGCAGACCTCGCATTCATCCCGACATCAACTTAGTCGACTCTCTTACGTGACCCGAATTCTCAGATTTCAACACATACCCTGCAATTACACAGGAGATCTTCTAATATACACATAAGGATCATACTATTCACCCCGCAAGAGATAACCCACCTGCTTCACCTCAATTTAGTATTTCAGCACACCTTCCACCATCATATACGTTACACAGTCATTAGTCTCCCTAAGTCTAAACTCATACCGCCACATGAAAATGTGCTTCACTTCCTAACTAGGAGACACGAAAATATTACTCACGCGCCCATAACTCGGACAACACATCAAATCATAATAGGAATCGAACACTTCACAGTTTATCTATTATCCAGCAGACTTCTTCGCCACTACCAAGTCATATAGATACATCTCGCAATACTAACATACTCATCACATGAGTACCAAATTGACATTCCGGCTAATAGGGACAATACATATAAGTTCAAAACACTTGCTCACACAATCAACACCTCGGTGCTCAAGCTATGGGCAAAGATCCGGCATCAAGTCCTCCATACTAGACCAACATCAAACTTATAAAGATCGCATCTCACCCCTTGTTCGGGGAATCACAAGCCATCAAGGCACATATGACACCGAGCGCTCACATGCGCATATAGATGTGTGGAAGAAATTTCAAAAGTTATATCTCAAGCTGAATCAAGTACGCACGATACGAATTCCAAGAATGTGAAGTTTTCCTAAAGGTTCTATAGCCTCTTGAGGATAGATACAAACGTCTCCGTACCGATCCGCGAGACTCTACTAAACCTGCTCATGACACGTGAAACCTAGTAACCTAGGCTCTGATACCAATTTGTCATGACCCAATTTCCAAACCCGGTCATGATGGTGCCTCTCGTGAAGACAAGGGTAGTCAACTAACCCAAATCGTCACGTTAACAATTATTAAACATAAGTGAATAGGAAAAACACGACTTAATGACATTAAGTAATGATATTTACAACCCAACACAGCTCGTCCGGGGTGTCACAAGTCACGAGCATCTAGAAGAATTTTTGTACAACTACAAAGCCTAAAATACATAGAAATAAATCTGGAATAAAAAGGAAGAAACCTGGTGTCGCGAACACTGGCGGTCACCTTGCTCAACTACGATAGTAAATCCTCATCCAGCTCAAACCCGCTATCAGGTAAACAAATACTTGCATCTGTACACGAGGTGCAGGGAGTAAAGTGAGTACTCCAACTCAGTGAGTAATAAGAGTAAATAATAACTAAGTAAAAAGAAAACACGTATAACAGATCATCATGCTGTATAGAAACAGTGTAAAACTCCTTTAGAAATCAGTGAAACTGTGAAATCTTTGAAAATATCTTGGCTCAGTTTAAGCCTTTTTGAAAATAATCTTTTCAACAGTTGCAAATGAATGCGAAACAACTAGTGCAAGTCGGCACAAAAGTCAGCTCCTCGGGCTCAGCACTCCATAAACAAATAAGACCAGGGTATTTGGTACACAGTGCAAGAAGTAGCATGGATGCCAATGAAATGAAAGTGCTAAATGTCATGACACATAATACAACAGGAACCAATGCATGAGTGCAATGTAATGCATATGATGGTATATTTTAGTACCCACTGTGGCGTGTAGCCCGAGCCATCCGTAATTATTTATCATCAACGGTTCTCACTTGGGGTGTGGATAGACTCTAGAGCCCAAGCGCAATATCAAGCCATCTCGTGGCATCAATTAATTCCTGGTCAGTCATTGTTACCTGACCAATTTACATCATACAGTGTCATTGTTACCACTGTTTCAAGTCACATCATACAGTGTCATTGTTACCACTATTTCAAATCACTGTTGCGGCGTGCAGCCCGATCCATGCTCAGTCCAGGAATCACCATAAGCCCCTGGGCATTTATAAAATAGTAGTTCTCAGCCCGAATTATCATTTAAATATCACTTGACTTTTCAAAACTTAGGGGTATGGCTGAGTTTGCAAAACAGTATTTAAAACTTTGGAAGGGAACCAAATGATGTGCAAAATATGCTAAAACAGTAATATCAATCCCCAAAGGAATCACATAGTTGCCACGAAGCCCAAACATGGCAATCTGCCCAAATTATGACGATAACAAGTAGTTTCAGTGGAATACACGGTAAAAATCAACAACCGAAACGGACCAAGTCACAATCCACAATGGTGCTCTACCCCACGCTCATATCAGGCATGCAAGTCACCTCAATACAACACAATGTTGTGCAAATCCGGGGTTTCAAACCCTCGTGATATCATTTACAAGTATTACTCACCTCGAACTAGTGAAATCTCTAGCTCGCGACGCTTTTGCCCCTCGAACCAGCCTCCACATGTGTTGAATCTAACCTAAATCAGAGCGAATATATCACACTATGCTAAAGGCACAATACCCAATCAAAAACAATTAAGAAATAGCAAAAATCTCGAAACTAGCAAAACACGAGCCCCAGGCCCGCTTCTCATAAAATTACAAAACTCACATTACCGGATTCCCTATCTCGCCACGAGTCTATACGTATCAAATTTTCCAAAATCGAAGCTCAAACGCTCCCTCAAACTCCAGAATTACATTCTCTTAAGTTCAAGCCCTAACCTCCATTTTTGAATTCTAATTTCTTTGATTTTTCACCCTTGTGAGCACGTGATTTTTGCCCTAAGCAAACAAATTCCAATATAAAAATAAAAATAAGATTTTTGGGGTGCAATTGTGTGTTTCAATTGAAATAATTGTGTTTTGTTGTTAAAAAAATAATTTGAAATCAAAACTACAAAAAGAATTAATTAGAAAATGTCACAAAATAAGAAAACTTAGATGAAAATGAACAAAAATACAAAAATACTGAAAAATAAAAGAAAATAGCAAAAATATCAAAAAATACCAGAAAAATTAGGAAAATAAAAGAAATACAACCATTGGAAATAAATACAAAAAGAGAAAATGACAGAGCAAATAATTCCAAAATTAAAATAAATATGTTTTTGAGTGCCATTACTTGCTTTGTTTGAGATTAGCTACATTTTTGTGTTTGAATGAGTAGGAATTAGAAAATAAATCAAAAAATATAGGCTAGATGATTAATTTGTTAGATTTTTAGCAAAAATAGCAAAATAATTTAAGTAGTGAAAATTAAGAAAAATAGCAGAAAATTACCAAAAAATACTAAATAATTAGAGTAAGTAGGAAATTAGGTTTTATATTTTTTCATAAAAGAAAAAGAAAAAAAATTATAAAAGAAAATACATAAAAATCATTTAAAATTAGAAAAATACAAAAAATATAGAGGTATAATTAAGTTGGGCCAAAATAATGTTAATTGGTGGCCCAGTCCATTGGCCCAAGAGACGGCCCGTCTGATCCATGAAGCAATCAATCCAGGCCGTTCATGAGAGGTGATCCAACGGCTCGGATAATTGGGCGTATTAATGATTAATAAATTATGCTGAGGTTTGATCCCAGCCGTTCATTTAAGATTGATCCAACGACTAAAGACCTTAGTCTCATAAGCAATCAAACGACGCCGTTTTAGTAACGTGCGTGTGAGCCGTTGATCTCCATCAATTGGACGGCTCAGATTATCTTATGACCAGCCTATAAAAGGCTTTGGTCTGAACGATTTTGGCCATTTTACATGCAGCCTAAAACCCTAGCCGCCCCTGGTTCTTCTTCTTCTCCTTTCATCATCTTCTTCATCACCTTCATCTCGGCGTCGGCCATGGAGATCATCACCTTCCACGGTGGTCTCCGGCCACTTCTGTCATCTCCTTTCTCCCTTTTCTTCACCTTATAACACACCCAAACTCCAAAGAACTCTCCTTCTCCAGAGCTCCGGTCACCGGAACTCATCGCCGGTGACCACTAAAGTATGAACCACCGCATAAAACCAATGCCAAAAGAACCCTCTCCACCTGATCTATCACCCTACCCCACTGGTTCCCTTCGAATATACCCCAGTCGTCTCGAATATCCCAAAAAGGGTCGTCGGAACCCTAACTCCGGCGACCCCCAAAAAATTAAACCACCAAGATTCGTTCTTTACCCTCACCCAAATACCCTCTGTTAACCAAAGTCACAAAAGGCTTCGTCTTTAATCCTTAAAAGAAAAATCAGAAAAGAAAATAAAAAAAAGGGAAATAAAGAAAAGAAACAAGGGAAAGGAGTCTGAAGGGAGTCCGTGAGTGAATAAGGAAGAAAAGGAATAGGAAAGCTTGGGGGACAGACCCCGCCAAGCTAAGTGCCTTCCCCTTTTTCTTGTTTTATTTGCTCTTTCTTGTTTGATCTATGTCTTTTGTTTTGTTTGTGCCTCTAATGTCTTCTCTGATTGTATGTTTTACTTATTAGTATTAGAATATTGTTAGCCTTGTTTGTTTTGTTTTGACTTGGTCTTTATACTCTGTCTATCATGATCTGTCCTTCTAGAGCTCGAGAATATATCCTTCTCCGTCTTTTGATTTGAATGAAATACATGACTTGTGTTGCTCTTGTGTTTCTTTTAAAGTTTGGCCACGTTTGTTCTCCTGTTCATCTGTTCCGCATCATGATTTAAAGACCCATCTGCTGTAGCTCTTGATCAATTGTTCTTCTAATGTTATGCATGCCTGAGTTCTAACACTGGTTTGATCCTCATCTTGTTGGTTTTCGATATTTCTTCTGTCATTTTGCATGTTTTGGTTCTGATACTATGTTTAATTGTTTGTCTCTCATTCTTGCTTAGCTCTGTATTAGGTTATCTTTTGTTAGCTTGCAATGTCTCGACTGTTTCTCTTTCTGCATCTTTGCATGTTTAGTCTTAGTGAAAATTTGGCCATCTCTATTCATCTCTTATATCAGAGTTATCCTGTGTTTAATCTGGGGTTCACTTCTCTGCTTTAGAGATCTTCACATCCTTTGTTTACATTTTGGTTGTCTTATTTGATTAGCTTTTCAATATTACTTATGTTTATTTTAGTGCAAGTCTAGTTTCATGTCATATCACCTCTCAAGTGCTTTTATTTGCTGAATAAGTATGCCAATCTGAGTCTGTTTCTCTTCATGTCACCCTCACATGATAGATTTAGGTTTCTCCTTCACTGTTTCTTCATATTCTTCTTTTCTTCATCTCCATGTTCTTCTTTCCTTCATTTTGTCTTATCTGTCATGTACTTGTGTTAGATTTAGGTTGGTTGGTTACTATTCCCATATTACTCTGTTAGACCCATTGTTCTCATGTTTGATATAAGCCCTATGTCATATCTTGCTGACTGTTATAGTCTTTACTGTACCCATATCATGAATCCTGGAGGTTTTTGAAGTTTTTCAAACTTTTTTGGGGACTTGAACTAGTAGTAATTAGATCTGAAGTTGACATGAATTCATACTGTATTGCATGTAGTCTGATGATGTGAATTAATTGACTGAAATTCAACCATATCAATTGTTTCCTCTGAGTTTAAGTTAATTAATGCATGTTGATTTGATCATATGTGTTCCTGTGTGCAACAAATGTTGAAAAATGATTAAGTTATGCTAGTTCCTGTTAAGCATGATTGTTTGATTAATTGATTGAACTTTAGGAGGATTGGTTATAGCTGTAGTGCTAGGTTTCATAAATGGCTAGTTTCTAAATAGGTTAAAACTGAAAATGAACAAAAATAGGCTGTTAGTTAAATAATTGGCCTAAGAATGGTTAACCTTGCAAAGGGTTGACCTATTCTATAAGGCCCTAACACACAGCCCACTTTAAAAGGGGCTGGTTGTGCAAAATGGCTATGTCTGCAAATGCAGACTAGCCCAGGCTCTCTTTAGAGCCCTGAACAACAAAGTGGCCAAACCTGTAAAGGTTTTGGGCCCAGCTGTTCAGTATTTGGCTTTGATAGCCCAAGCTAAGTCTCAACTTGAGACTGGCTAGTTCTTAAATAGTTTAACATCAATAATAAAACAGGCTAGTCCTGCAATTGGCTTTAATTTGTAATAACCTAGTCTTAATTAACTGGAACTAATTAAAAGTGGCTAAAATTGAAATAGTTTCTTAAAATAGAACTGGCCAGCCCTTAAATACTAATGCCAGGGCTGGTTATTAGTTAAATAGGTGCAAAAGATGCTGAGATTTAACCTAGGTAAGCTGTGTAAATAAGCAGTGCCCTTAAGGGCATAATTGGGTATTAAAAAGGTGAAACAGTAATAGTTTAGAACCTAAGAGGGTAAGGGAGTCCTTTGTACCCCTGATTTCTGCAATTTTGCAGAGATTTAGGGGTATAATGGTCTCCTAAAAATGGGAAATCTGTAAAAATCTCAAACCCCTAGGGTCATATTGGTAAAGAACTCCTAAAAAGAATCTTAGGAACCTTCCAGCACATGCTGGAAGGATATTTGGTAACTGAAATTGGGGTTAAAGTGTAAGTTTGATAATTTTAGGAGGGGGAGAAGTGGGATTAATCCCATACTTCCTCCCCAAGTCTTCAGCCCTAAAAATAGCTATAAATACACCCCAAAAAGAGCTGAAAAGGGGGTTCCAACTTAAGCAATTCTGAGATATACTTAGGCTGATTAAATATAGAGTTTTGAGAGTGAAATAGCAATAGAACAGTAGTGTTTTCCTGGTATTTGTGGAGCGGGCATTTGGGTGAACTTCTCCTGGTTTCCTGATTTCATTTTGCTTCAATCATCTGGGTTTCTATTTGCTGTCGGTTTTGCTGTTGCTGTGATTTCATCTCACTGTTGCATTGTTGCTGAATCCTTGCTGATTACTTGCTCCTGTCCTTCCCCTAGAACTCATCAATTTCATTTTGCTATCCAGGTACATCTCTTTTCGTTTGAAGCTGTAATGGGAGTTGATTGAATAAAAAATGAAGACCCAGTTCTTACACAATGCTGCTTTGTAATGTTTTTGTAGTTTAATGTAATTAGTTTAAGATTCACAGCTCACTTATTGTATGATATAATAGCTGAAAAACAGAAACCATACAGAAACAATGTAATAGCTAGTATATGATGGTAATAATGTAGTAGTAGTATGTCACTTAGCTTAATTAGGTAAGAACCTTAAAACATAAGTTAATATATCATAATCATGGGCCGTTCTTCATAAATGCTTCATGAATCAGAATCACTCAGGTAACAACTCTGTATTTAAACGCAGACAAGTCTCGAAGTAGAAATAACATAAGAGGGAATCATTTATAACTGGGATAATAGCATTACAACGAGCTAAGTCTTGGGTAAAATCAGTTGTTTAATCATGCTTAAACCTTTAAATCACTTAGTCATAGATACGTGAGTAGTCATTGCTTATATATAATTAGTTTGATTTGCGGATTTAGGCTCAGATCTGATTAAGTCTGAAAAGGATGATAATTAGATATTGGAGCAGTTCAATTAGGATGAAAGGGTGGTGATGAGAGGTATAGCTTGCAATAAGACTGGCAATATAGTAAACATATGCGCTTGATCATTTAGTTTCTCTTTTGACACTATAAGTAATCAATTGAATAGCCTTCTTTTAACTTGACTTCCTAGGCAAAGTGGGTTGTGTCCCAGAATGATCCTTAGCAAATAATTAGATATTAGTATGAATTTTAGCCATGAGCATATAGTGATAGCAATTGCTTGAGTTTTCATGAATTATTGACTTGAGACTATTTTTGTATACTGATTTCTTTGTTAATAAATAAAAGTGGTTTGATTTCATTTAAATTTTGAGTACTTGTTTCATTATGTATTCTGAATTATACTTCTGTTAATACAATTTGGTTTGGGCCCTATGTGTAACGTGGGCCTGAACTATTATACGAAACAGATTGGCCCATTGATTGATAGCCAGAAGGTCGCCTGGTCTTTAAGGCTTGGACTGGCCCATTACTGATCCGGTCAAGCGAAAAGAAGACCAGGCCCAATAAATAATATGAATTCGACGGGCCTGGATTACTATAGTGTTAGCCATACGAATAAGGCAAGAACAATACATAGCAAACATAGTTGAACAAGATAGGACTGGACTTTAAAATTAAATTGGGATGAGCCTCGCCCGAATAACACCGGGGCCCCCATTTAGTAATATAGAGAATATAGTAGAATCGAAGAGGCTAATAGCGAATTCCATAGCCTCTTCCAAAGTTTAAAAGCCGATATAGACTATCTTAAGGCACAATTTTAATATACCTTCCTATGAACGAGTGTGCACTTGGTGTGACTCAAATCCAAATCTCGGTAAAGTTGAAATACACCAAAAGTCATAGGCGTACTGGTTGCGGTATGACTCGAGGCGTGTTTTCGCGATACCGCAAATTCCTAAAAGATAATATTTAACGTAAAAGCACATTATGTCGTTAAAACCTGTGATTGAGTCAAACAAAAGTCAAGAACGACAGTGGAGCGACCGTGCTGAAACCACGGAATCCGGGAGTGCCTAACACCTTCTCCCGGGTTAACAGAGTTCCTTATCCGGATCTTTGCTTCGCAGACATTTATAAGAGTCAATATTCCTCGGATTCGGGATTAACCGGTGACTTGGGACACCATTGTCATTCCCAAGTGGCGACTCTGATTAATCTCTCATAAAATCCCGAACCGATTGTCCTTTATTTGGAAAAACTCCTTCCCTTACGTTATTTTATCCGTCTTGGGTAATTGAGCGTCGGGGTATACCCTACAGGTGTATTTATACACCTTAAGTGTGTTGAGGGTAGTAAAAACAACCATTGGAAATAAATACAAAAAGAGAAAATGACATACAAAAGAAAATACCAAGAAAATAATTAAATACAAGAGAAAAATACAAAAATATAATAAATTGTGCTGAAATACAAAAATACAGGCCCAGATTCAACTGAATTTATTACTGAGCTTCTGAATAACGATATATGCATATACTGGGTTTCAGAAGCCCAGTTATGTGTATTAGACTGTCAATACAGCCTACAAAGTCCAGGCCTGAAAATGGATAGTTGGCCTGGACATAATAATAAATAAATCAGAAAAATACAAAAAAAATAGTAACATAATTGGGAGAAAGACCAAAAAATAGTGAATATAGTACTTGATAGGATTGGACTTTAAAAACATCAATGTCTAGAAGACATAAACAATAGAAAACGATATAGAATGGGGACTTCGAGACCTGCGAGCAGAACAACATGTATACCCTAAAGTCTTATACAGCTCGACTTCACTCTCTATCGACTAGCGCAATCTTAGGTACCTGGATCTACATAAAGAATGTGCAGAAGTATAGTATGAGTATACCATAGTCGGTATCCAATAAGTATCAAGACTTACCTCGATTGAGTAGTGACGAGGTTCAAGTCAAGACACTCACTAGTCAAATAACCTGTGCCAAATATCAAAGACTTGAAACAAGAAGAATAACATGAAGAAATAACTAAAATCTTATCAGAATAAGTGATAACAATATAATACGGATAAGGCTTAATTTCAACAAGAAGTTATCCAATAAAATTATACACATTGGGCACCTCGTGCCCACATTGTCAGTCACCCTTGCACGGCAAAGATCTCGTGCTACAACATAAGTCACATTTCCACGCAAAGACCTCATGCCAAAATATAAGTCATACTTGCACGACAAGGATCTCGTGCCACAATATAATTCGATCGCTTATCATTTGCCAATAATACATTCACGAGAACTTTTCAAAAATCAATATAGTAATGCATGATAACATCTTTATTTTACTTCAATCTGTTATGCTACCAAGAACTCAACAGAATATAAGATGATAAATCCATGCAAGTAAATCCAGATTGGAAATCAAAATATCAAGTAATAATAGAGGCATAGTTTAACATGTAGGAATAACGCAACAAAACATGTAAAATGCATGATTTACATAAACAATTCATAAGCACATATGAGAATGTCCCTATATACCACCACACAAACATCAGTAAAATACTCCAGGCTATCACTTATCATCCCCACAATGTCATCCTTATCTCACTGCAACAATAAAGTTAATGTCCTCCTTGTCTCACTACACACATATTAACAAATCATCCCATCTTGTCTCGCCATATGTGTAAACCCAATATATAGCCCACCTTGTCTTGTCACATGTGCAATATCAATAATAACAATAACACGTCAGAAATCTCATCCAAACACCCCAATAATCTGTCTGACAAGTCTACATGTGCCACAATTATAACAATATTGCATGCTAATATTATCACCAAGACATAAATTCATAATCTGCCAATGCAATGTACAAGAAAATATGGATGGGTGTTCAACATATAAGCATGAAAGGTAAGTCAATATGTAACAATCTTACAAATGCCCAACTTGGCCAACTTAAAAATAAAATCCTAAAACATGATCTCTAACATGAAAAATATATTAAAGTAATTATCCAAAGTAAAAAAACACGTAGTACAGTGACCTCTTAATCAATACACGGGAACAATTAAAACATACATTCCTAAATATGAGTGCACATTTATGTGACTCAAATCTTAAATCCCAGCGAAGCTAAAACGTATTAAAGTCATAGGCGTACTAGTTGCGGTGTGACTCGAAATGCGTTTTCGTGACGTCGCAAGTCGTTAAAAATATCAAAACGAGACATTCACATTCTGTAAAAGCATATAAAGAAATCAAATAAGTCAAAAATGACAGCTCTGAGCGACCGTGCTAAAACCACGGAATTCGGGAGTGCCTAACACCTTCTCCCGAGTTAACAGAATTCCTTATCTGGGTTTCTAGTTTCGCGAACTGTTAAAACAGAGTCACTTTCCTCGAATTTGAGATTAAACCGATGACTTGGGACACCATTATCTTCCCAAGTGGCGACTCTAAAATCTAAATAAATCTCGTTCCGATTGTCCTTAAAGTGGAAAAACTCCTTCCCTGTTGTTATTATTATATCCTGTCTCGAGGTGTATTAGTAATTAATGGGGTATAACTTATTCTTCGAAAAAAAAGGTAGTAAAAAGGGAGGTGTGACTGCTCTGGCGACTCTGCTGGGGATAAGCAACCCAGAACTTTGGTTCAGGGTTTAAGAATTCGAGCTCAATAAAATTGTCGTTCTTGATGTTATTTGGCTTCATTATATGCTTTGATCAATGTGCTACATGTTTACTGCTTTGATATTACGTGGATTGTATATAGAAAATTGTGCTGAAAACCCTTCTCTTCTTACCCCCGGGGATGTGCTTACTGGTTGAGACTCCCCTTTCTGTTAGTGTCAATACCAAAAATAAGAAAAGAGGCAGGATAAGTTACAAAGCCGGACGATCCCGCGGGTCCCGGTACGTAGCCCCCTCCTCAATCCGAGTAGTCTGCTCGGGTACACGGTCTAGTATCATTGAAAATATCAGGATATTGAGCCTAGATTTAGGATGTTTATTTGCATCATATCTGACTTAGGGGACTCAACACAGGGGTTGGGTCCGTCTAGGATAGGTGACCCGGTAATCAAAGATCGAGCATATTATATGTTGCATTTATTTGTCCTGGATTATTATGCGGACCGGCTAAATTCCTGAAAACAAAAGAAAGAGAATTTTAGAATAGAAAATATAGAAATATTGACGAAACATTGTTGAAAACTTGAAAGTAAAATTTGAAAAAAAATAGGTGGAACAATGGTGTTGAAATAATTGGTTACAAAACAATCTGACCGAACTACGCAGGTTTGATTCTCGCCATTAGGTGGGATACGTAGGCAACCCGTGATGGGTCCAACCACCCTTTTAGAAAAATGACCAAAAAAAATGTCGAATTTTAGTTTTCAATAAATCGAAGTGATGCTGTTTTTGAAAATAGCCGTATATTCCGAAAGGACGCCGGAAGGCTGTTTTTGCAAAAATGGCCACTTTTAAGTCACGTCTTTTCCTTTTAAAATAATAGACCGGAAAGGCTAATTCTTTCAAAATAATGAAAAAATTGTCTTTGAAAAAAATATTTTCCCTTTTTTGAATAAAATCGCCTTTAATAAATGTGCAGGATGAGCACAATACAAAATGAACCATTTGCTTTAATAAACAAAGTCCCTTTGGAGTTGCGGTTATGGTGGAACGATCTGGGCCAAGAGGGACAGGTTTGGGTCAGTCAAATATGAAAGATCTTACTGGGTTGATGGACATAATACCCCGTGGTGATATCATTCGGTCTCACGTTGCTTGTTGGGATCCTGCACATAATATTCTACACTTCTCGGATTTTGAGCTCACTCCTACATTAGAAGAAATTGCTTATTATATCGGGAAAGGTGAGGTTCCCCTAAAGGATAAATATCCGGTGGCTTCGAGGGAAATTACAGTTCACAGATTCCTCGATTCCCTGAAAATCGCCAGAAACATTCATAATGAAGACTTGGCTCACGGGTTTTGTACTATAAGTTTCATCTATCACAGATATGGTCATATTGGGGGATTGCTATAAGTTTCATCTATCGCAGATATGGTCATATTGGGGGATTTAATGACCCTACGAACAAACTCTACAGTAAATCTAACTGAGTCAAGTGGGAGGAACATAGGCGATTCGCCTTTATGGTGGCATTTCTCGGATTGGTTATATTCCCGAGGAAAGATGGAAATATTGATATAAGAGTCGCCAGGATTGCCAGTACTCTTCTTGTGCAAGATAATAGCACACTGGCACCGATGATTGTAGCTGATATCTTACGTGACCTCACATCCTGTAAAGCAAGGCATGACTTCTTCGAGGGATGCAATTTACTTCTCCAGATGTGGTTAATAGAACATTTGTGTCGTCACCCTCAGTTCTCGAGTTACAGGTCGTTTGAAAGGATGTGCATGGAAGAGTTTTACATGAGAATAAAAGAATTTAAGTTGCCAGAAGGATCAAAAGGTTGGATCACATACTTGCGATCGTTGACTGCTAGCCAAATTGATTGGGCATACGTTTGGTTGCCCCTCAACGAGGTGATATAGATTCCAATAGCAGGGTCGCATTTTCTGATAATGGGTCTTATAAGCATTCAGCATTATGCGTCGTACAGGGTATTACGGCAACTCGAGATATATCAGGTCATACCAAAAGACGGGGACCTCAGCCTACAAGCCATAGAAATCAGTCCTGACGGACAATTCCCGGAAGCAAAGATTCGACAGATCTGTAACTCGAGAACTGAGGGTGACGACACAAATGTTCTATTAACCACATCTGGAGAAGTAAATTGCATCCCTAACCGAGCTCAAGAAGAAGTATCACCAGGGTATGCCGCATGGTATCACCGAGATGTCGAGCATGATAGACCAATGAAGAGGAATCACATTCAAGAGTTGGCCGAGCAGTCTAAGGAACAAAACGATTGGGTGGCCAAAGAAAATGAGTACCGAGTCAGAATCAGCTTGTTGGAAAAACAATTCCAAGACCTCAAATTCGAAAGTCGCTTACAAGCGGCATCCGATGAGGGAGAAAAGAAAAAGCTAACGAAAGAGAATGTAATCTTGAAGGCTCAAATTACAAAGATAAAAACAGCAGCTGACACCCCAGTTCGACTTGCCCGAGATGAGAAGTTAATTGAAAATCTTCAGCGCAAAGTGAGTGATTATAGTTTTGATCTAGATAAAGCTGAAAAGGAGTTAGTCGGGGTTCAAAAACAACTGGCCTGGAATGCTAAAGAAAGAGTTCGAATGGTTCAGCGGTTACAAGATGAACATAATGTTGAGGTAGCCCGGTTGCGGAAGAAGATCATTACAGCCGAAGTCAAAAGTAGCAAACAAACCAAAGAGTTTGAAGTAGAGAGAGAACATTGCTACATGGCTATGGCTTGGTTAGAATTGGAGCTGCAACAACTACAAAAGAAGAACCATCATACCTTAGATGCTCGTGCCGAACAGATTGGTAGGTTGCTTCAAGAAAAAGGGGTCATCAGGGAAACAGTTGTCAAGATTGCTCAATACATCACAAGGAAATGCCAATTATGTGAAGATATGTCCCAGTCAACATTCACATCAGCAGTAAAGTTCTTTGTAAAGCAAGTAATGACCGACCTGGACAAACTCCAAAGTGAATTAGCATATAGGCCCGCGTCAAGACCGAACGATGTCTTGTAGGGCACTAGGAGCTTTAATGTATTCATAGGGCATGCATTTAGTATTTTCTTTTTGCATTTGTAGTACAACATCATTTGTAACCGATATTTGAGTATCAATGAAAATTCAAAAAAGAAATTGCTATTATTTTCTTTCTTTGTATGCAAATTGCTTGGGCGATAGGCAAACATGTAGGAACGAAAAACAAAAATGAAAAAATGGAAAACAAGAGAAAGCAATGGAATGAAGAAAAACAAAAATGAAAAAGAAAATTGGTGGTTCAAAGAGGAATAATGCCGGAATAATGCATAATGACTAGGAAAAAGTGTTCTTAATTGTGATGTTTATCCCTTATGAGCTAACTATTAACGAGTTTTGTTGTTGATGAGTATCAGATTTTCAGTTGGCAAACTGGCATTCCGGCACATCACAACTACAATACACATTCAAAAGCCATGACCAAAGCAGTAACTCAGGAAATTGAGCCCACTATTATGGATCCGGTACAAGAGGAAGAAGTTATGGACGTAGCTAGTATGAAAGAAGAGATGTACAAATTAAAACAGCAGATGTTAGAGATGTACCAGGCCTGGTCTAGGGGTCAACCTTTGCCTTCCTATCCAGCCAACCCACCATACATCCCTTCTCCGAACCCAAATCCTGAACCACCCACTATGAATTTATCCTCCACATATCCAATTTACCCGCATTACTATGCTACAACCTCACAAGCACCTCCTCCATTGTCTAAACAAGCTCCACCACCACCACCTCAGGTCGCTCTAGTATACATGGCACCGCCACCCGCTGCTCTACATAAATCTTCCAGCGAACATGTGTTCCATGTTCAGGACACACATTATTATCCGGCAGAACCCACTTTTACGCAACACGATTCCTACACACCGCTCATAGACATGACAGAAGAGGAAAAGCCTATCAGAAATCTGGAACAGGAAGAGATGGCCCGTAAGATGAAAAGTCTTGAGCAGTCATTTTGTAACATGCAAGGGCTGGGAGGCCAAGTGAGTGTTGCGTACAAAGATCTATGTTTGTTTTCGGAGGTACAACTACCGGCCGGGTTTAAGTTACCCAAGTTTGATATGTATGACGGTCACGGGGATCCAGTAGCCCATCTGAGGGGTTACTGTAGTAAAATGCGTGGAGTAGGAGGAAGGGACGAGTTACTCATGGCGTATTTTAGCCAAAGCTTAAGTGGTTCAGCGTTGGAATGGTATACTCGATAGGATCATACCAGGTGGTTCATCTGGGATGTCTTAGCTCAATCATTTGCAAACCACTTCCAATACAATCTAGAGATTATCCCTGACAGGTTGTCATTGACTAAGATGGAGAAGAAACCCAGAGAAAGTTTCCAGGAATACGGGTTCGGGTGGAGGGAGCAGGCTGCACGAGTAGACCCGTCCATGAAAGAATAAGAAATGGTGGATTCCTTCTTACAGGCTCCGGAGCTAACATACTATGGCCACTTAGTATCGGCAATTGGAAAAACCTTTAACGAGGTAGTCAAGATGGGAAGCTTTGTAGAAGAAGGGCTAAAGACAAATAAGATCATGAGCTACTCGGCCATCAAGGCCACAAACCAAGCAATACAAACTGGAACCGGAGGGTCGATTGGCAAGAAGAAGAAGGAGGAAGTTGCGGTCATTGAAGGTAGATCATGGTCCCGGGGCCCCAACCCATATCATCATCAACCTCGCACATACCAACCATATCCACCAGCACCATATAACCCTCCTCCATCATATTATCCTCCCACCAATCCATATTTTTCCATCCCACAAGCTCAACCTTACCCACCGCCTCCACATGCATTGCGTACCCCAGCTCCACAAAATGTCTACCACACATAAAATGCCTATCCGCCTTCCAAAACATACAGAAATCCAAATCGACCCAACTACCGTCCAGATTCAGAAGTAAAAGGTGATAGAGCCCAAAGAAAGAGAACATTCACTCCATTGGGGGAGTCATATACCAGTCTTTTTCACAGTTTGAGAGAACTAAGGATGTTGAGACCTATGGAACCAAAAATTCCCAACCCACCACCTAGAAATCTAGACCAATCAGTCCGTTGTGAGTACTGTTTCGGGGCACTGGGACATGATACAGAAAAGTGTTGGCATTAAAGTCCGCAATACAGGAACTTATTAATACCAGGAGGATTGATGTGAAAGCTCCAGAAACTCCCAATATCACGCAGAATCCTTTGCCAGCACATCACAAGACACATATGATAGAGTTGGAACAGGGAGAGAGCAGTAGAAAACCTTCTCAATCAGTGAGATGATTAAAGCAAACAACAAGGTAGAGGGGGAAGTTGAAAAGGAAAAGGTGCCAATCGAGTTGCAACAAAGAAACCATCAGTGGTTGAGCCCGTGAAAGTAGTAGTACCGAGAGTGAAGCCTTTATTGACCGTGAAGGGAGCTTATGTGGAGCCTGTGGTTATCAAACCAGTGGTGCAGATTCTAGTTGTGAATATCAGGGCTATACCGTGGAACTATGATAAGGTTACAGTGATGTATAAAGGGAAGGAAGTTAAATGAGAAGTTAATGAAACTCATGGTTTAACTCGATCCGGCCGATGCTTTGCCACGGAAGAATTGAGAAAGACAAAAGTGGCAAAGAAAAACCCGACTCATGTAAAGAAGGCAGTTACTGAAGAGGAAGCGGAAGAATTCCTAAAGAAAATGAAGGCTCAGGACTATTCTATAGTGGAGCAATTGAGAAAGACGCCCGCGCAGATTTCATTGTTATCATTGCTAATCCATTCTGAGGAACATAGAAAGGCGTTGATGAAAATTTTAAATGAAGCCCATGTGCCTGAGAAGATTTCAGTATGTCATCTGGAGAAAATCACGAACAAGATCTTTGAGACAAATAAGATAACATTTTCAGATAGTGAGTTGCCACTGGAAGGGACGGAGCATAATAAAGCACTATACCTCACGGTAAAATGTGAAGAATCCGTAGTAACCCGTGTTTTGGTGGACAACGGGTCAAGCGCCAATATCTATCCACTGTCAACCTTGGGAAAGTTGAAGGTCAATCATGAAAGAATTCATCGGAATAGTGTATGTGTACGGGGTTTTGATGGAGGTGGCAAGAACACTGTAGGGGATATTATACTGGAGATTACTATCGGACCGGTGAATTTCACTATGTAGTTTCAGGTGCTAGATGTCGCTGTATCATACAACCTTTTATTGGGGCGTCCATGGATCCACGCGGCGAAAGCTGTACCATCCTCTTTACATCAGATGGTAAAATTTGAGTGGGAGCAACAGGAAATAATAGTGCACGGAGAAGATGATGTTTGCAATGCTATTACACCATTTGAGGAAGCTGAAGGAGATAAAGGTCCGTGGGTGTATCAAGTCATTGACACTATGGTGGTGAACAAAATATCTGAGGGGGAAAACATGTCAGTACCCACAGTGGCTCCCGCAGCAGTGATGGTCGCAAAGGAGATGATAAAGAATGGGTTTTCTCCAGGAAAGGGCTTAGGAGTAACTTTGCAAGGTATAACACAGCCTATCCATCTTCCGAATAGTACTGATACTTTTGGCTTGGGTTTCAATCCTACCATTGCCGATATCCAGAGAGCTAAGAAAATGAAGAAGAACGAGTGGTCCCTCTCAAAACCTATCCCAAAACTATCCAACTCCTTTGTCAGACCTGGTACATAGAGACGTCTGGCAACTGTTATGCCAAACCGTGCTGAGATAAAACCGGATGAAGAACTTCTAGCAAGATTCGAAAGGCTATTTGAAGACGTGAATGTGTTGGAGACGGGTGAAGGAACAAGCAAAATGGATGTTCAATTTATGGGACCCTACGCCATGCTAAATAACTGGGAAGATATTCCTCTTCCGATCATGAGGGAGTTGTGGTAGTTAGCTTTTAATATTTCATTCCCCAAAAGTTGTCTTGTTTTTAAAATTTTAATCCCACATCCCGTCAAATAAGATGTATCCAACTCTTGTTACCTTTTAAAAATTCAATGAAATACAATTTCTTTACTTCCTCCATTTTTGCCTTATTTTATTTTTCTTCTTTTGTACAGTTCAATATTTGCTAATTCCAATTATATGTCATGCATGAAGGATTCCCGGTCCAGTCTTGATAATCGAATAGTTATACAGGAAATTGAAAGTGAACATGAAGTGGAATATGAGGATGAGGAAATACTGGAGGAAATTAGTAAAGTTTTGAGTCATTATGAGGAAAAACCAAAACCAAACTTAAATGAGACGGAGTCCATTAATCTGGGAAGTGAGGAGAATGTCCGAGAGACAAAGATTAGTGTGCATTTAGAGGCTTCCCTCAGAGAAGATTTAATCAAGTTGTTACATGAGTATAAGGACATATTTGCTTGGTCCTATGATGACATGCCTGGGCTTAGTACTGATTTGGTGGTACATAAATTGCCCATTTATCCAAAATGTCGGCCAGTAAAACAGAAGCTAAGAAAGTTTAAAACGGACATCAAGTGTGAAAATAAAATAAGAAGTTAACAAGCAATTCGAGGCGAAGGTCATACGGGTCACTAAATATCCCTCCTGGTTAGCTAATGTTGTGCCAGTTCCGAAGAAGGATGGAAAAACCAGGGTGTGCGTTGATTATCGGGGCCTCAATAAAGCTAGTCCAAAGGATGATTTTCCATTGCCAAATATCCATATATTGATCGACAATTGTGCCAAGCATGAAATTGGTTCTTTTGTGGATTGCTATGCGGGTTATCACCAGATCCTGATGGACGAAGAAGATGCAGAAAAGACGGCCTTTATCATTCCTTGGGGAACATATTGTTACAGGGTGATGTCATTCGGGTTAAAGAATGTCGGGGCTATATATATGATGGCAATGACCACTATGTTTCATGACATGATACACCGGGAGATCGAAGTATATGTGGACGATGTCATTATTAAGTCCAAAAAGCAATGTGACCATGTCAAGGATTTAAGAAAGTTTTTTCAGAGGCTCCGAAGATATAATCTCAAGCTCAATCCAGCAAAGTGTGCTTTCGGGATGCCGTCAGGAAAGTTATTAGGGTTTATAGTAAGCCGGCGTGGTATTGAATTGGATCCGTTAAAGATAAAAGCAATCCAGAATTTGCCTCCACCGAAGAACAAGAAAGAAGTGATGAGTTTACTGGGTAGGTTAAATTATATCAGCAGATTTATTGCTCAGTTAACGTCAACTTGTGAGCCCATTTTCAAAATGTTGAAGAAAGATGCTGCGGTGAATTGGACTAATGAATGTCAAGAAGCATTTGATAAAATAAAGGAATATCTGGATAATCCTCCAATATTAGTTCCTCCAGAATCGGGAAGACCTTTGATCCTGTATCTGACCGTATTGGATAATTCGTTTGGCTGCGTACTGGGGCAGCATGATGAAACAGGGAAGAAAGAGCAAGCAATATATTACCTCAGTAAGAAGTTCACATCTTACAAGGTAAAATACACCCAGTTGGAGAGAACATGTTGTGCTCTAACGTGGGTAGCTCAGATAGTGAAACATTACCTATCGGCTTATACTACCTATTTGATATCCCGGTTGGATCCATTGAAGTACATATTCCAGAAGCCTTGCCTATAGGAAGACTTGGTAAATGGCAAATTCTACTCACAGAGTTTGACATCATCTATGTAACTCGTACGGCAATGAAGGCGCAAGCAGTTGCAGATCATTTAGCAGAAAACCCAGTTGATGATGAGTATGAGCCGTTAAAAACATATTTTCCCGATGAGGAGTCAATGAACATTAAAAAAGTAGAGCAAGATGATAAGCCAGGCTGGAGAATGTACTTTGATGGGGCCGTCAATAGCAAGGGAGTCGGAATTGGAGCAGTGCTCATTTCAGAAACGGGTCAGCATCATCCCGTTACCGCTCAGCTTCGATTTTTCTGTACTAATAACATGGCCGAGTATGAAGCATGCATATTGGGATTGAGGATGGCAATAGAAATGGGTGTTCAAGAGATTTTGGTCATGGGTGACTCGGATCTCTTGATACATCAGATTGAAGGAGAATGGGAGACAAGAGATTTGAAGCTGATACCTTATCGACAATGTCTGCATGAATTGTCTCAGAGATTTCAATTTATAGAGTTCAAACACATCCCAAGAATGCATAATGAAGTAGCGGATGCTCTGGCCACATTATCCTCCATGTTGCACCATCCAGATAAAGCTTATGTAGATCCACTACAGATACAAGTTCGCGATCAAAATGCTTATTGTTTCGCGGTGGAAGAGGAACTTGATGGTAAGCCGTGGTATCATGACATCAAAGAATATTTGAGGACAGGAGGGTACCTAGAACAAGCCACATGAGACCAGAAAAGGACTATAAGGCGATTGGCAAATGGATATTTCCTTAGTGAAGGAGTTGTATACAAAAGAACACCGGATTTGGGGCTATTGAGATGCATAGATACGCAACAAGCTGACACAATTATGACTGAAGTACATGCAGGAGCTTGCGGACCTCATATGAGCGGATATATTTTAGCCAAGAAAATACTGAGAGCAGGATATTATTGGCTCACCATGGAGCGTGATTGTATTAGATATGTGAGGAGGTGCCATCAATGTCAGATACACAGAGATTTGATTCACTCCCCACCTACGAGTTGCATACAATGTCAGTACTGTGGCCATTCGTTGCCTGGGGCATGGATGTTATCAGACTAATAGATCCCGCAGCATCTAATGGGCACAGATTTATCTAGGTAGCAATTGATTATTTCACTAAATGGGTGGAGGCAAGGACATTTAAGGCGGTGACAAAGAAGGCAGTAGTTGATTTCGTGCATACAAATATCATTTGTCGCTTTGGAATTCCTAAGGTGATTATCACAGACAATGGAGCAAATCTGAACAATCATCTCATGGCAGAAGCATGTCAAAGGTTCAAAATCCTGCATCGTAACTCTACACCTTATAGGCCTAAAGTGAATGGAGCATTGGAGGTTGCGAATAAGAATATTAAGAAGATTCTCAGGAAGATGGTGGAAAAGTCAAGGCAATGGCATGAAAAACTACCGTTTGCTCTCATGGGTTATCGTACAACTGTACGTACTTCAATTGGTGCAACACCTTACTCATTGGTGTATGGAACAGAGGCAATCATACCTGCAAAAATTGAAATGCCTTCTCTTCGAATCATAGCTGAGGCTGAAATTGATGATGATGAATGGGTAAAAGCTCGGCTAGAACAATTGAGCTTGATTGATGAGAAAAGGCTAGCGACAGTTTGCCATGGATAGTTATATCAGCGGAGGATGGCTAGAGCATACAATAAGAAAGTATGTCCGCGTAAATTTGAAGTGGGACAGTTGGTGCTGAGACGTATTTTGCCTCATTGGGCTGAAGCAAAAGGAAAGTTTGCACCAAATTTGCAAGGACCATTCATGGTGTCACGGGTATTGTCCAACGGAGCTCTATATTTGACAAATGTTGAGAGAAAATATGTAGATAATGCTATCAACTCAGATACAGTCAAGAGATATTATGTATGATTCCATTTTCATATGTACAATTGTATTTATCGTAATTTTGAAACTGAAATGATGAAGGCATTTTTATTCTCTATCCAAACACTATATCCATTGATACCCCTGTTGAGCCTTATTGCTTTATTCTTTCATATCCCTCTCTCGGAATCAATTATGAACAAGAAAAGAAAGGAAAAAAAAAGAAAGAAAAATGATGCAAGAAAAAGAAAAAGAAAAATGAAAAAAATGAATGATGAAAAGAAAAAAAAGAGAAGAAAAAGAAAAAGACAAAAAAATGCATACGAAAGAAGAAAATTGGGAAAAAGTCAAAACGCAACAATGAAGTGGATGTATGTTTGAACTACGTCTTACTTGATCCCGAAAGGGTACGTAGGCAGCCTCAATGAGGTTCAGTCACGACAGAAATAAAATCCAAGATTCCCCAAATATTGAAACTGGGGCAGAAGTTATGTTTATGATTCCGAGAGTTGTAAATATTTTTGAACCCTCGTTAAATTTTGAGCCTTTATACCCTTCTTTCTGAACCCATCCAAAAGCCACATTACAGTCCAAAGAAAGACCTCCTGAATAATTTCAAAGAAATGATGATACAATGAGAATAAGGAGAAACATGGCATGGACAATACCTAGAGGTTTGGAAACAAAAATAAAGAAAAATAAAAATGAGAGTCTTATTGGTGAAAACCTTAACGGGCACCATAAGGCGAACGTGAGATGAGAGAATAAATGAGAGAGTCTTATTGGTGAAAACCCTAACGGGCACCATGAGGCGAAAGTGAGGAATATTTTGATGAAAAAGGAAAAAATAGCGAAAATAAGAAAGGTTTGGGTTAAAGGAAATGATGGAGTCAAGATAGCAACAATTCGATTGGACAGACTGTGTCGAAATTTAAATACATGCCATGGTCAGAGGAATAAGCCATCATACCCGGATAGGTTCTCTCTTTACTCCAAAATATCCTTACCCCTTCAAATTCAAATTTTCTGCATTTCATTGATCAAAACCAGTTGCCTATTGAAATCTAACTACCAGCTTCTCATGTTAAGAGGCGTAATAACACTGGGTCAAAGAGAAAATAAAAGAGAAGAAGAAAAAAGATGGCAATCAAATCCAAAGGAAAATAAAAAGAAACTAAACAAAAACAAAAAGGAAAGCAAAAGAGGATTACAAAGGGAAAAGCTGAAGAAAATGTGGCAGGGGGCTGCAAAGCAGGATAAAACAAGAATGCCAGTTGTTAACCATCATTTTATAACTAATAAGATTGTTCATTGATTTAGACAGGGACAAAGATTCAAATTCTCACTAATCACTTTAAAGTGAATGTGACCAATGTGGAAGGAAAACACCAAAAAGAAATACAACAATAAAAGGAGGAATCCGCAGAGGAGGACTCACTTAGTCATCAAGAGACCTACCCAAACAACAAGGGAGGTATAATCTTTTCAAATCTCACACCCCAGTTATCAAACTAAGAGAATATTTTTCTGCATTTTCATTTCATGCATCAGGCGCCCACCTGGATAATGAGGGAATATTTTTCTGCATTTTAATTTCATGCATCAGGCGCCTACCTGGATAATGAGGGAATATTTTCTATATTTTTATTTCATGCATCAGGCTCCCGCCTGGATAATGAGGGAATATTTTTCTGCATTTTCATTTCATGCATCAGGCGCCCACCTAAGGCGCCCACCTGGATAATGAGGGAATATTTTTCTGCATTTTCATTTCATGCATCAGGCGCCCACCTTGATAATGAGGGAATATTTTTCAGCATTTTTATTTCATGCATCAGGCGCCCACTGGATAATGGGGGAATATTGTTCTGCATTTTCATTTCATGCATCGAGCGCCCACCTGGATAATGAGAGAATATTTTTCTGAATCTTTATTTCATGCATCGGCGCCCACCTGGATAATGCGGGAATATTTTTCTGCATTTTTCATTTCATGCATCAGGCGCCCACCTGGATAATGAGGGAATATTTTTTGCATTTTCATTTCATGCATCAGGCGCCCACCTGGATAACAAGGGAATACTTTTCAGCATTTTTCATGCATCAGGCGCCCACCTGGATAATGAGAGAATATTTTTCTGCACTTTTCATTTCATCAGGCGCCCACCTGTGATAATGAGGGAATACATTTCAGCATTTTTAATTTTTGTTCAGGCGCCCACTTGTATAACAAGGGAATACATTTCAATATTTTAATTTATGTTCAGGCGCCCACCTGTATAACAAGGAAATACATTTCAGCATTTTTAATTTCTGTTAAGGCGACTACCTGTATAACAAGGGAATACTTTTCAGCATTTTTAATTTTTGTTCAGGCGCCCACCTGTATAACAAGGGAATGCTTTCTGCATTTTTAATTATTTTCCTAATATGAGTAACACCATAACACATGGAAAAACTCACACTGGGGCAGAGAAAAAGTTTTCTTTGTTTTTGTTTTGTTTTAACGGGTATCAACCTGAAAGTGAGAAACACATTTGGAAGTCGCACAAAGGGATGGAAGCAATATATCAGAAACAAGAAAATAATCAAAAAAATACGTAAAAAAGGATGCAAATAAAAGAGCAACATGTGATATGGAAAAGCAAGGAAGTACAAGAAGACAAGAGATAGATAGGAATTATTGTAATTCATAAGATCATAGCTTAGAATAGCTTCTTTAGTTTCATTTTTATCCCGGTGTAACAAGGAGTTAGTGAGTGATTATAGCAACAATAGCAGCAGCAACAAGTCTTGGTAGTTTCAAACTACCAGACCTTCCCGAACTACACTGACCCGATTCCAGTTTAGCCCAGGATATGTAGGCAACCTCTGAGGCAGGGTGCGGTCAAAAGATTTTTCAAAATTCTTCTTACGGAATATGCCAGTGGGAAAAAATCTCTTATTACTGCTGACTTATCTTTGCACTGAAACTCTTCGTGTTCCCGAGCAAAGAGGGGCAGCTGTAAGTACGTGATTTTTGCCCTAAGCAAACAAATTCCAATATAAAAATAAAATACGCTTTTTGAGGTGCAATTGTGTGTTTCAATTGAAATAATTGTGTTTTGTTGTTAAAAAATAATTTGAAATCAAAACTACAAAAATAATTAATTAGAAAATGTCACAAAATAAGGAAAATTAGATGAAAATCAACAAAAATACAAACATACCGGAAAAACAAAAGAAAATAGCAAAAATATCATAAAATACCAGAAAAATCAGGAAAATAAAAGAAATACAACCACTGGAAATAAATATAAAAAGAGAAAATGAAATACAAAAGAAAATACCAAGAAAATAATTAAATACAAGAGAAAAATACAAAAATATAATAAATTGGGCTGAAATACAAAAATAGAGGCCCAAATTCAACTGAATTTATTACTGAGCCTCTGAATAACGATATATGCATATACTGGGTTTCAGAAGCCCAGTTATGTGTATTAGACTGTTAATACAGTCTACAAAGTCCAGGACTGAAAATGGATAGTTGGCCTCGACATAATAATAAAAAACTCAAAAAAATACAAAAAAAAATAGTAACATAATTAGGAGAATGACCAAAAAATAGTGAATATAGTACTTGATAGGATTGGACTTTAAAAATAACGGGACGAGCCTCGTATAAAAATAAAAATACGCGGGGCCCCTATATTAATGTTAATAAAATATTAGACTCGGGAAGACCATTTAGCGAATTTCACGGTCTTTCCTAAAGATAATAAGACGTAGACGATATAGGCACGATTAAAACATACATTCCTAAATATGAGTGAACATTTATGTGACTCAAATCTTAAATCCCAGCGAAGCTAAAACGTATTAAAGTCATAGGCGTACTAGTTGCGGTGTGACTCGAAATGCGTTTTCGTGACGTCGCAAGTCGTTAAAAATATCAAAACGAGACATTCACATTCTGTAAAAGCATATAAAGAAATCAAATAAGTCAAAAATGACAGCTGAGCGCTAAAACCACGGAATTCGAGAGTGCCTAACACCTTCTCCCGGGTTAACAGAATTCCTTATCCGAGTTTCTAGTTTCACGGACTGTTAAAATAGAGTCAATTTCCTCGGATTCGGGATTAAACCGGTGACTTAGGACACCATTATTTTCCCAAGTGGCGACTCTGAAATCTAAATAAATCCCGTTCCGATTGTCTTTAAAGTGAGAAAACTCCTTCCATGTTGTTATTATTATATCCTATCCCGGGGTGTATTAGTAATCAACGGGGTGTACCTTATTCTTCGGAAAAAGAGGTAGTAAAAAGGGAGGTGTGACAACCCTTAATTCGTGTAATAACACATAGGATTTAGGTTTTAGGCTTAGAATTCCTTACCTCAATGAAGTCCCTTGATTCCATCTCCAAAGGTCGCACCAAAACCTTCAAGTCCGAAGTGAAAATATTGGGTTCTTTCAAAAATTCGCGAAAATTATTAAAATTATTAAATACGCGCTTAAAGCTACAACACGTTCTTATTTTGAAAAGGCCGTGAAAATTCACTAAACGACCAACCCCAAAATCTATCAACTTATTACATCCTTTTATCGAAGGCCCCATAATTTGTAATTTAATATGGCGAGGCACGCCCCGTTCATTTTAAGGATATCCTAAAATGACTACATTTCTATTTTTAAAATTTTTCTCTATAATAAAGAAAGAAAAACCTAATTAATTACGATTAAAAAAATGCAATAACTCATCTAATTTGAGATAAATATTAATGGAAGCAATATTTAACTTATATTTAAAAAAAATAGGAATTTCAATTTTTTTAATAAATACGAAATTTGCTAATTAGTGTTCAAAAGAAATTAATTAGAACAAGATTAGGGCTTGCATTGTAATATATGTATAAGAAAAAAAACTAATAAAATTATTTGAAACTAAGTTCATTTTAAAACAATCCTTAATTGACTGCAATTTTTTTTCATTTCTTAAAATTTGTTTTCTAAACAATAAAGAGAAAATCCTAATTGATTACATGCTTAAAGTATGACATGTTATTTGCTATATTAAGACAAATATTTAATGGAAGTAAATATCGCTAAAATTGAAATTAAAAGTAAAATACAAAATCGACAAATAATATATATACAAATTAAACCAATTATCCTACAAGTAGTTTAAGCTCATATTATTATGTGACTTGAACCATTGGAATTAACTATTTACAACTATTTAAAAACTATAATTAGCTTTAATTACTTATACTTATTTGAAAATTTGTTAAACTTAAAAGCTATCTTGTATTATTTAAACTTAAATCGTGCCTTAGTGCCTAATTAAAAAAAAAAATCCAATTCATATTTTTACTAAATTTAGCTACATATTTGTAATTTAGCCTATTAAGGACAATATTAAAACATTTATAGCTAATGAACTAACCAATTTTAACTGATCCGATTAATTAAAGAGTAACTTATGCTATTTTTCTCTTATTTCAATTACTAAACAGTTTGGACATTAATAAACATGTTTATACTATAATATCTAATAATCATATTGAGGTAGATTATTATTTAATATATTACTACAAGAGTATAATCCCACTTAGTGGGATCTGGGGAGGGTAGTGTGTACGCAGACCTTACCCCTAGCCTGGGGTAGAGAGGCCGTTTCCAAATAGACCCCGGCATCCTACCCTCCAAGAACTTCCCATCCTAGGGAGACTCGAACTAAACAGTTTGGACATTAATAAACATGTTTATACTATAATATCTAATAATCATATTGAGGTAGATTATTATTTAATATATTACTACAAGAGCCTAATTATTCAAAGTGACAGAAATTTATAGAATAGTAATACGTAAAATAATTTAATCACAATCAGTAAAAGAAAACAAGGAAAAAACTAATTAAAATTTCAAAATTTTCATTCTTCATATGTATTTATTTTTTAACTTAAACACAATCAGTCATTTACCTAATATTGGAAAAAAATAGGATTGATCAATACAGCAACAGAGACAATGCAGCAACAGCGGTGAAAGTAGAACAACCCAGCAACAGATTAATAAAACCATAAACCAAAAGATGAATTTGAGAATATAACTTTGCTAATTAAAATTGAAACTCTCTTTTTCTCACTCTAGTTTTCGTTTTTTTTAGATATATATTTTGAATTTTTTTTCGTGCCTCTCTTAACACATTTTTCTTCTCCCTCCTCTTCCTCTCAATTTTTTTGAACTCCATTTCTTCCTAAATTTCTCTTCTATTTATAGCAAAAAATTTCAAAATTTTCAGATTTTTATTTTATTATTTTATTATTTTATTATCTTTTTTTAATTAAAAGAAATCCCACTTACAAAATGCTTTTATTTTTTTATAAAAAGAAATCCCACCTTTCTATACTTTTATTTTTTAAAATACAACTTTAATTACTTTTACATTTTTAATTGTATACTTTCTTTTATTTATTTAAAACAAAATGCCACTTTCTATTCTTTTCTTTTTTAAAAAAATAACTTTCTTTTTGATTCCATCTCCAAAGGTCGCACCAAAACCTTCAAGTCCGAAGTGAAAATATTGGGTTCTTTCAAAAATTCGCGAAAATTATTAAAATTATTAAATACGCGCTTAAAGCTACAACACGTTCTTATTTTGAAAAGGCCGTGAAAATTCACTAAACGACCAACCCCAAAATCTATCAACTTATTACATCCTTTTATCGAAGGCCCCATAATTTGTAATTTAATATGGCGAGGCACGCCCCGTTCATTTTAAGGATATCCTAAAATGACTACATTTCTATTTTTAAAATTTTTCTCTATAATAAAGAAAGAAAAACCTAATTAATTACGATTAAAAAAATGCAATAACTCATCTAATTTGAGATAAATATTAATGGAAGCAATATTTAACTTATATTTAAAAAAAATAGGAATTTCAATTTTTTTAATAAATACGAAATTTGCTAATTAGTGTTCAAAAGAAATTAATTAGAACAAGATTAGGGCTTGCATTGTAATATATGTATAAGAAAAAAAACTAATAAAATTATTTGAAACTAAGTTCATTTTAAAACAATCCTTAATTGACTGCAATTTTTTTTCATTTCTTAAAATTTGTTTTCTAAACAATAAAGAGAAAATCCTAATTGATTACATGCTTAAAGTATGACATGTTATTTGCTATATTAAGACAAATATTTAATGGAAGTAAATATCGCTAAAATTGAAATTAAAAGTAAAATACAAAATCGACAAATAATATATATACAAATTAAACCAATTATCCTACAAGTAGTTTAAGCTCATATTATTATGTGACTTGAACCATTGGAATTAACTATTTACAACTATTTAAAAACTATAATTAGCTTTAATTACTTATACTTATTTGAAAATTTGTTAAACTTAAAAGCTATCTTGTATTATTTAAACTTAAATCGTGCCTTAGTGCCTAATTAAAAAAAAAAATCCAATTCATATTTTTACTAAATTTAGCTACATATTTGTAATTTAGCCTATTAAGGACAATATTAAAACATTTATAGCTAATGAACTAACCAATTTTAACTGATCCGATTAATTAAAGAGTAACTTATGCTATTTTTCTCTTATTTCAATTACTAAACAGTTTGGACATTAATAAACATGTTTATACTATAATATCTAATAATCATATTGAGGTAGATTATTATTTAATATATTACTACAAGAGCCTAATTATTCAAAGTGACAGAAATTTATAGAATAGTAATACGTAAAATAATTTAATCACAATCAGTAAAAGAAAACAAGGAAAAAACTAATTAAAATTTCAAAATTTTCATTCTTCATATGTATTTATTTTTTAACTTAAACACAATCAGTCATTTACCTAATATTGGAAAAAAATAGGATTGATCAATACAGCAACAGAGACAATGCAGCAACAGCGGTGAAAGTAGAACAACCCAGCAACAGATTAATAAAACCATAAACCAAAAGATGAATTTGAGAATATAACTTTGCTAATTAAAATTGAAACTCTCTTTTTCTCACTCTAGTTTTCGTTTTTTTTAGATATATATTTTGAATTTTTTTTCGTGCCTCTCTTAACACATTTTTCTTCTCCCTCCTCTTCCTCTCAATTTTTTTGAACTCCATTTCTTCCTAAATTTCTCTTCTATTTATAGCAAAAAATTTCAAAATTTTCAGATTTTTATTTTATTATTTTATTATTTTATTATCTTTTTTTAATTAAAAGAAATCCCACTTACAAAATGCTTTTATTTTTTTATAAAAAGAAATCCCACCTTTCTATACTTTTATTTTTTAAAATACAACTTTAATTACTTTTACATTTTTAATTGTATACTTTCTTTTATTTATTTAAAACAAAATGCCACTTTCTATTCTTTTCTTTTTTAAAAAAATAACTTTCTTTTATTTTTGTTTTTTTAATTTTCAGCCACTTTTGACTTTTATTTTTTAATTCCAACTTTCATTTTTAATTATTTAAAACCAACCGAAAATTAAAAAAATTAATATTTCTCGACATTTTTTTATGAAAAATAAATTATTTTTTAAAAAAATAAAAAAAATAAAAAATAATAGAAATAATATTAATAGCAATAATTTACCTTTTAAAATTTATATTTTAATGTTATATATATAAAAAATAAAACAAAAGCTAAAATAGATAGAGTGAAAAATTCAAATACGGTCAAATATTTTTATAATAATGAAACAAAAGCTAAAATACATAGAGTGAAAAATTTAAATACGGTCAAATATTTTTTGTGGGGGCTTTTGTGTGTGTGTTAGGATTTTTTGGTTTAGGGTGTGCTTTGAATAGTATATAGCAGTATAATAAATGGGTCATGGGTCATGAGTTTGGGTTATGGTGTTTTGGGTTGGGTGAAATAGGTTTGGGCCAAGATTTAAAATTTAGGCGAAATACATAAACAACCCTTTCAAGTTGTCCTCAACGACCAGATAAATACCTCAACTGAGCTTATTTTCAATTAGACACTTTAAGTAGCAATTAAGTAGGTCAAGTAAACACCTAAGTACAGCAGACCATATGCGTGAATTGCACTTGCCACTGACATTTCAAATAGACCAATCAGAAAATGACATGTGTAATTTTGCCATAAAAAATTGACACATATAATTAACAAAAAATATACATTTTAAAAAACTTCTTTATCATCTCCTATTTCATTTTACATAGAAGCGCCGGCTCCTCCATTTCTGCCACACCGCCGCCTTCGGAGCAATAAACTCTTTTCGCAAAATGACATGCCATTGGTGTCTGAATATGACGATAAAGAAGAGCAGAAGAATAAACTCCATTTTTTTACGAGAGAGAGTAAGAAGAATCAAACGGGTTAAAAATTTCCGGCAGCCTACATTTTTTCCGTCGAAATTGGTTGTTTTGTCTGATAATTGGGTCGTGACAATCCCCCTGCATATATATTGATTAGGACTATAGTGCAGGATGCCAAGAGATTCCCGGCACATGTAATGGTGATACCAAGAGATCCCTAGTATATAATAAGGATACCAAGAGATCTTCGGGATACAAAGAGATCACTAGTATACAATGAGGATACCAAGAGATCCCTCGCATATATTGAGGATACCAAAAGATCCCTGGTACAGATTGAGGATACCAAGAGATCCTCGGGATACCGAGAGATCCCCGGTTGTTATCCTTGTGATCGTTTTATCCTTTGTTTCGGTTATTGCATTCCTTACTTTCTCGTATTAAATTCTTATTATTAAATTGCAACTGAATTGCTTATCTTATCCTATTATTCCTTATATTTTATCTTATCTCAATAGAGCCCTGACCTTACTCGTCACTACTCAACCGAGGTTAGACTTGTCACTTATTGAGTAGTGTTGTGGTGTACTCATGCTCTTTTTGTGCATGTTTTTCATGTGCAGATCCAGATTCTTTCACTCAGTCTTATCATCCTTGAGGTAAGACGTTTCTGTAGAGACTTAGAGGTATATCTGCCATGTCTGCAGACCGGGGAGTCCCTTTCTATTCTTGCTTTTGAATATTAGCCCTTATGTATTTTCTGTGCTTTATTAGACATTATGGAGTTAGAGCTATGTAGTATCCCTAGCTTTGTGATTCAAGGGTTTTTGGGTTTTGGGAAGTGTTGTTAGTTCGAGAAGTTGTATTGTATATGTCAGGTGACATTTTAAATATTGTTTCATTCTGTTAGTTTGGGTTCTAATTATTTCTTCTGCCAATTTTGTTTATTTTTTCACATTGTTAGTCTTACCTAGTCGTAGAAACTAGGTGCCATCAGGACAGTTCACGGAGGGCGACTGGGGTCGTGACATAAAATTTATTCGATTTATTATCTGGATAAACATAGACGTATGCCCTATATATTACATTTATTTTAAAATAAATTCGCTTTGTTCAAATCTAGCTACATTATTTTAAAGAACTATAATTATATGGTTTTAAATATGAAGAGTATTATAGTTATATGGAGTATTTTTTTTTTTGACAGAGGCGGAGTAGTATTTAAATAATTAGAAAAGCTAACAAAAGTTCCTAACATGATTGCATATCATCATTAATCGAATTAAGTATGATAGCATGATAACAAAATACAAATTTCTTTTTTATTTTAATTAAAATTTAAAAACTTCATCTATAATTAAAAATTATCCTTTTCCAAATTCATATATATATAATTCTGTGTTCCGAGGTTTTGAAACCTCCTTTTTGTCTCACCTCAATTTGCATCCGCATTCCGGACGCGTATCTTGAAAGTCATTATGTGAAAATATGTGAAAAATGATAAATTTTACTTTTAAAATAAATTTAAGTTAACTTTGGTCAATATTTTGGGTAAACGAATTCGGACCCGTGATTTGATGGTCCCGGAGGGTTCATGGGAATATATGGGACTTGGTCATATGTCTAGAATTGAATTCCGAGGTCTCAAGCCCGAGAAATAAATTTTAAAGAAAATTGTTTTCTAGAATATATATGTTTTTGGAAATAAAATGTATTTGGAATTCAATGGTATCAGACCCGTATTTTGGTTTTTAAGCTTGGTATAGGTCTTATATGTGATTTAAGTTGAGCTTGTAAAATTTGGTAAGAAACGGAGGTCATATGACGTGATTCGGAACCTTAGTTGAAATATTTGAAACTTCGAAAGTTCCTGAGATTTTCCTTGATATTGATGCTAAATTCATAGTTGTTGATGTTACTTTGGTGATTTGAGTGCATGAGCAAGTCTATATGATATTTTTGGGTTAATGTGCATGTTTGGTTTGGAGCCCCGAAGACTCGGGTGAGTTTTGGATAAGCCAGAGAGTGAAATTTGGACTTAGGAATTTCTGGTGTGTTGTATGCCTGCAGGCTTTGCAATTGTAAAGCCTGACTCGCAAATGCGAGCAATGTGTCAGCAATTGTGAATAGTGGCACAGGCTGCCTTGGTCGCAAATGCAATGTATTTTTTGCAAATGCGACATCGCAAATGCAAAGGCAGTATCGCAAATGCGAAGAGTACTAGATTCCTCAAGGTTCGCAAATGCGAAGAGTACTGGATTCCGCAAGGTTCGCAAATGCGAACCCCTGTTCGCAAATGCGAAGTTTGCAGTCTAAGGGGTTCGCAATTGCGACATCTGCAACCTGCAAAATCGAAACTTAGCGCTTTTTCAACCATTTTTCAAACCCTTTCAAAACATACTCTCTTGGGCGATTTTCCAAAGAAAAGTTCTTCTCCAAATTGATTGTAAGTTGTTTCTAACTCGTTTTCTTCAATTTGTAATATCTTTTCACATGATTTCAACTCAAAATCAAGGGTTTTCATGGGGAAATTTGGGTGTTTTGGGTAGAACCTAGGTTTTTCAAATTTTGGGGATTTGGACCTCGATTTGAGGTCCAATTTCAAAATAAATTATATATTTGGGTTTGTGGGTAATCGGGTTTTGGTTGGAACCTCGGGTTTTGACCATGTGCGCTCGGGGTCGATTTTTAACTTTTTGGGAGAAACTCTAGAAAATCTATTTTCATGCAGCATAATTGATTCATTTGGCATTTATTGATATATTTAAGTAACTTATGGCTAGATACGAGCGAATTGGTGGTGGAATCAAGAGTTAAAGTAATAGTTGAGGCTTGAATTGTGTTCGTGGCATTAAGGTAAGTATTTGGTCTAACCTTAGCTTGAGGAATTAAGAGTTGTATCATATTTTATATGTGTTAATTATGGAGTACGATGTAATGACATGGTGACGAGTATCAATACGTCGTTGTCAAGCATGCCCGTGAGTCTTGTATTGTAATTGTTGTGACTCCATCGTGGTTTATTGATTCCTATGTTGTTATTATATAATTGTTCCCTTGCCTGGTTGTTGTTATTATATTATTGTTCCCTTGTCGGGATGTTGTTGTTATATTATTGTTCCCTTGTTATGATGTTTTTGTTATATTATTGTTCCCTGGCCGGGATATTATTATTATATTATTGTTCTTTTGTCGAGATGTTGTTATTGTCTTATTGTTCCCTTATCGGGATTCTTCTATGATTGATGTTGAAATATTAAAGTTGTTGAAATATAAAAAGGGAATGGGCTGCATGCCTGCAACAGTAATATATGAAATGGGAGCGGGTTGCACTCCTGCAATGGTAACATATGAAATCGAAGCGGGTTTCATGCCTGCAACGAGATATATAAATGGGTGTAGGTTATACGCCTGCAACGATAATATATGAAATGGGGGCGGGTTGCACGCCTGCAATGGTAACATAGAAAATGGGAGCGGGTTGCACGTCTGCAACAGTACTATATGAAATGGGAGTGGGTTGCACGCCTGCAATGAGATATATAAAATGGGAGCGGGTTGCACACCTACAACGAGAAAGAAATGAAAGTAAATACTGTGTTTGTTTTCCTCAATATTGTTGGTAACTAAATTATGGTTTCTTTACATTCCTCTTTAGTATTTTATTGTTATGTGGTACTCCCCGTAGCATGCCTTCCCCTCCCCGTCTTTAATTGTGAATATCTACTTTTATTTTTTCGATGTATATGATTTAACTGCACATGTTTATTTGGTAGTTTGGTCCTAGCCTGTCACTACTTCGCTGAAGTTAGGCTAGGCACTTACCAGCGCATGGGTCGGTGGTGCTGATACTACACTCTGCACTATGCACAGATACTCATACCGGAGCGTTAGGAACGCAATGTGGGTGTCGTCTTTAGTCCATTTAGGCGACCCGAAGTAGTCTTGCAGGAGTTCGCAGGCCTTGGCGTCTCCTTCTATTTTTCTCTACTGTTTCTTCTATGTATTTCTATTACAGTTTTTATTTATTCTTCGGACCTTTTATTTGTAGAATCTTAGACAGTTTGTGAAATTGTTACACCAAATTCTGAGTAGTATGGTACTTCAGATTATGTAGCAATGTTTGGTTAAACCATTAAGTTTTCGTCTTCCGCATTTTTGATTATTTAATTTATTCTGTTCTTTAATCACTTATTACTTTGAATTGTTGAACATGCTTAATAAAAAGGGTAAAGAATTTATAATACTCGGCTCGCCTAGCTTTCACGAGTATGCACCATCATGACCCCCGAGGGTGGGAAATCTAGGTCGTATTTGATATTCCCCGCAACATGTTCCCCTTCTCATCTAGGTCGTATATATATAGTCAAATATAGAATAAAGTTACCATATACTATTGACATTTATTAGCTTTCCACTTGGTGTCAAGACTCGGATTTCCTACCCTAGGGAGTCATAATGGCGCCTACTCGTGAAAATTAGGTAAGCCAACTACTATGCTTTCAACACATTAGCAATCAACCCAAACATATATAAACAATTACTAAAGCTAAGTAGATGACAAGCGCGGAAGTGTCATAACAAATTCAAATACTCTATGTGTCACAATTTCACGAACATCTACGAAATTCTACAAATACTGATTTAGAAAGAAAAGTACAATGTTCTCAGAATGAAAAGAGACAACAAAAGCTAAAGCGTGAAAAGGGGGACTTCAGGCTCTGCGAACGCCAGCAGATCTACCTTGGTCTCCCTGGACTAAAAGTAGTTACCTCAAGCTACACACCAGGCTTGGCACCGAAATCTGCACAAAAGAATGTAGAGTGTAGCATTAGTAGAACCGACTGCATGTATTGGTAAGTGTTGACCCTAACCTCGGCGAAGTAGTGACGAGGCTAGGACACGACAACCATATCAACCTGTGTAGTTAAATCATATACAAACAGAATGACAATAACAGATAAAGATAGGAAGGGGAACATGCTGCGGGGAATATCAAATACCAACAAAATTTCAGTAGAAAAGCATAAAGAACACCATAGTTAAATCAACGGGAATAAAGAAATCAGTAACACGTGCACGACATAACCCTTCGTGCTTTTACTCTCGTCCTCACCATAATAATCAACATAATTGGCATGGCATTACCTTTCGTGCATTAACTCTTATAATCATGGCACGATATCACCATTCATGCATTAAATTTCACAATATCGGCACAACATTATCCTTCGTGCTTTAACACTCACGCATAATATCATGCACGACATCACCCTTAGTGCTTTAAATTAGTTCTCACCCAAATAATAGAAATAATACGTCCCGACAATGGAATCAAAAATATAAATAATAACATCCCAACAAGGGAATCAACAATATAAACAATAACATCCCGGCAAAGGAATCAGCTATAACCAATCTCGTTCTAACAATTACTTTACAAAATAAATTCCAACTTGAGCCAATACTCAACAATGGTCAATTACCAAGGAATTATCATGAATCATGTTCTACATTGATAATCATCAACCTAAGCATGGACAATACACAATAAAGTCACAACAACCATGGTACAAGACTCACGGGCATGCTTGACACCAATGTATAGATACTCATCACCATACCTATACGACGTACTCACACTAACACGTAACAATTAAGACCACAGCTCATATTCCCTCACACTAAGGTTATGCCAAACACTTACCTCAATTTCACGGACAAAATCGAGCCTCAATTACTGCTCTACCTCCCATTTCAACTTCCAATTCGCTTGTATCTAGTCATAATTTACTTAATAACATCAATACATGCTAATAAACCAATTATAATGCATGAAAATAGATTTTCCAATATTTTTCCCAAAAAGTCAAAAATCGACCTCGAGCCCGCTTGGTCGAAACTTGGAGTTCGAACAAAAACACGATCACCCATTCACCCATGAACTCAAATATGCAATCAGTTTTGAAATCGGGCTTCAATTTGAGGTCCGAATCCCCAAAATTCAAGAATCCTAACTTCTATCCAAAAACACCAATTTCCCACGAAAACCCCTAGATTTTGAAGTGAAATCATGTAAAAAGATGAATTAGATTGAAGAAGATGAGTTAGAAATCACTTACCTATGATTTGGAGAAGTTTGGGTCTTTGAAAAATGGCCTAGGAAGGTTTAGGGTTTGAGAAAATTGTAAAATGATGAAAATCTCGTCTGATATCCCACTTAACAAGTACCGGTTATCGCAATTGCGATCAAGGGTTCGCAATTGCGAGCCTTTGAAATACTTCTGCCTTCGTATTTGCGAAGAAAATGTCGCATTTGCGACATAAGAGCCTTTGCGATTTCCGGCCTAGAGTTCGCATTTGCGATGAGGACCTGCCCATGCATGGTTCACATTTGCGACATATTGGTCGCATTTTCAGGCCTGTTCACTTTGCAATTGTGAAACATGATCTCGCAATTGCGAGATTAGAGGCCTGTGCAAAAATACCAGATGCACAACTGAGTCACCTCGTGGCCTATCCAAAATTCATCCGAGCCTTCGGGGCTCCTAACCAAACATGCGCGCAAGTTCAAAATACTATACAAACTTGCTCGTGCGATTAAATCATCAAAATACCATCAACAACTACGAATTTAATCTCAAATTCATGAAATTCATAAGATAGTTCAAATTTTCCATTTCCTCAACCTAAAGTTTGATTTATATCAAATCAACTCCGATTCTTACCAAATTTTACAGATGCGACTTAATTATTATTTTAAACCTGTACCGGACTCCAAAATTAAAATATGATTTTGGTACCATCAAGAACACACACTATTTCATTTCCAAAAGTCCTAATATTTTGTAACAATTTTTTTTAAATTCTTTTCTCAGGCTAGGGACCTCGGAATTCGATTCGGGGCATACGCCTAAGTTCCATATTTTACTTTGGACCCTATGTGATTGTTAAATTACAAGTCCAAGTCCATTTACCAAAAAATTTGACCATTTATGAGTTCGAAAATACGCTCAGACTGCACACGCAAATCGAGGTGAGACAAAAGGAAGGTTTTAAAGTATCAGAATACAGACTTGACTTCTAAAACAAGAGATGACCTTTTGGGTCATCACACTTGACTTAACCACAATGTCAATTATGTATGATAACTTTATTTTTTAATATATATATATATATATATATATATATATATATATATATATATATATATATATATAGAGAGAGAGAGAGAGAGAGAGAGAGAGAGAGAGAGAGAGAGAGAGAGTTAGCTCATTAGACGGATGGCTACCCAGGGAGCTGGTAGCAGATCTGTACTTAGCTCTTACGAGTACCAGTACTAACCAAAACCATCACTAATCGCCACCTCTAGTGGGCATTCACAAGCACCACCGTTAGCCATTATTATCACTAATAACTACCATAATTTTAAATATATATGTATATATATATATATATATATATTGATAGAATATTAGACTAATTAATATTTTATTTGAATTTATGCTTATTAATTTTTAAATAAAGATAAATTTTAAATATTCTCATGTTAAAAAACAAACATCATTAATCAAGTAGTATTTAAATCTTAATATATATCTTAATATTCAGATGTGAATTTAGATTCAAATATCTTAATCTTAATGCACATTTTAATATTCATATTTAGGTTTAGCATCTTAATCTTATATAAAAAAGATGAGGCTATTTGGCTTTGAAATGAAAAACAAAGTGGTAGTAAATTTTTTGTTAAAATAAAATGATCAACAATAGGTTGAGGGAGTAATTGGAGTAGTCGTCACCAAAGATGTTGTATCGTGGATGAGACTGCTCCTGCCCTTAACAAGCTGTTTCGAGTTTGAGTTTGAGTATGGAAGTAAGTAATATTTTCACGTCAAAGGGTATTACGAAATGTGAATTCACAAATAGTTGGGATATTTATGGCCTGCAGGAAAAAAAATTAATTAAATTGTAGCGGTCATCACTTATGAAAAAACTAAAGGAAAGAGACTCTACAGTGGAGCAAATGGTCGAGTTTAGTCAGTGATCACTCCTCGGCTTCTCCAATGGCGAATTCGAAACCTAAACCCGGTTCCGAGCCCAAATCTCATTCCCGGAACGTTCTAGAACTTCTCGCCGGCTTAAACCCTTCCATTCCTCCAATTCCTCCGGTTCGTTCTTTAGCGATCACCACAATCGCCGATTCCCAAACCCTAGTTTTTATAGGAACAGTCTCCGGCGACGTCATTTCACTCTCTCTGAACCCTAACACCGGTCTATCATTCCACCTGCGGCTGAACATCATCGGCAAACCTGTGAGTTCGATCCTCGTTGTTAGTCATATCGGAAAACTCATTGTTCTCTCCGACGGTTTTATTTATTTGCTTGACTTGAATTCACTAGAACCGGTTCGAAAATTGAGTCTGTTGAAGAATGTTAATGTTGTAAGTAAGAGATTTTTAAGTAGAAATTACAGCATAAACCCTATTTCAAGTGGGGTTAAAGGAAAAGAAGATGGTTGTTTTTTCGCAGTTGCGATGGGGAAGAAGTTGATGCTAGTTGAGCTGGTTTTGAGTGGTTCTCCTGTAATTTTGAAGGAAGTTCAGGGTGATTTTACTGACGGGATAATGTGTATATCATGGGTAGATGATTCTGTTATTGTAGGAACTCGGAGTGGTTACTATTTGTATTCGTATGCAAATGGGCTCTCTGGCGTGATATTCTCCTTGCCTGATTTGTCCGTGCCGCCAAGAATGAAGTTTTTAGCAAAAGAGCGCAAGGTGATGTTAATGGTGGACAATGTGGGTGTTATTGTGGATAGTGAAGGGCAGCCTGTGGGTGGTAGTTTAGTTTTCGGTGAAGCTTCGGAGACCATGGGAGAGATAGGGGCATATATTGTGGTGGTAAGGAATGGGAAGTTGGAGCTGTATCATAAGAAGTCGGGGAATTGCATTCAGCAGGTGTCGTTTCCTGGTGAAGTAGGTAGTCCTTGTGTTGTGGCTGATGAGGAGGATGGAAGAGGAAAGCTTGTCGCTGTAGCGGCAGGCTCAAAGGTAGTACTCGATCACTTTAACTATAAATGGTCTTCACTTTGATGCTTTCTGCTTTAGGTTTTAGTCTTTAAGAATTTATACGCTCCGATGGTTAAGGGGTACTTAAACCTTTGCTTGTGCTGAATCATCCCATGCATAACTTAATTCTCCGCGAGGGCCTGCAGAGTTGTGAACGTGCTTATAGAGACTTGCCTAAGCTAGAGTATCAAGGCGATCTTTTTGATAATTCACTATTTTGACCTTAACACAAAGGTAAAAAAAAAGGAAATAAAACATAGCTTCAACTATTTTGCTGAGGCATCTGATGAAGTTATGAAATTAAATTCTGCTTACTCACTGGAAGGCCTCGTTAATTATTCTTCTAGATGCATGGTCCCTTAGCTTCGTCAGGTTCTCTTTGTCATTGGATTCTTCATTATGTCTTAGAAGCAAAGTGATTGTTTGGAAAAAGAGAAAAGAACATTGTAAAATTGCCTTTTACAGTAATTAAATTCAGGTCTAATTGTGTTCTGGTGGCAGATTATGTGTTATCGAAAGGTGCCTTGTGAAGAACAAATAAAAGATCTGTTGCGAAAAAAGAACTTTAGGGAAGCAATATCACTGGTTGAAGAGCTTCAAAATGAAGGTGAAATGACAAGAGAGATGCTCTCTTTTGTCCATGCTCAAGTGGGATTCCTTTTACTGTTTGACCTACACTTTGAGGAAGCAGTTGATCATTTCTTGCTTTCTGAAATAATGGAGCCTTCAGAACTTTTCCCATTTATCACACCAGACCCAAATCGGTGGTCATTGCTGGTATGTGCTGGTGTATCATTTATTGTCCCGTGCATGCATTTATGTTTTAATGGATGGATCTCTAGCTATTATGATGGTATATGTGCTGATAAATCTACAACGTGTTGTTTGCTTCTGTTATATGAGTCAAGTTAGTTTCACTTAGTCCATCCAGTCTTACTAAGTACATCTGTTCTTTTCTTGAATCTTTGTCGTATTCGGTCTCCGATTCATCGTCATTGGGCCCCGGTCTAGTCATTTGGTTCCAAAGAGTGTGTCTATATGTTTTATGTAGGAAAAAAGAGTGTGTCACACCATACTTATTTATCCTTATATATGTATCAGTCTTTTCTTTTTTCTTTTTTGCTGTGTAGGGAAGGGCCAACTAGGTGTGCAGTCCATTCTTCTTCTTCTTCTTCTTTCTTTTTCTTCTTTGCTGCATTTTAGTCCTGCTTATGCCGCTTCTTTTGCTACTTTTTACAACTTGCCATAAATTGATTGAATCTCTTGCTTTACCTATAAAAAGGGGATCTTTTATGTCAAACTTACTGCTTAGGTTAACTAGGGCAATGCTAATATTCTGCAGCAGTTCCTAGTATTCGACCCTCATAAAGGGCGACAATGAGTACTGCGCTAGTCATGCTGGGGTTGTATACTGACATTCCTATCAACTTGAGCTACTTTTTTAGGATATGCAGGATTTTCGTGTATTATGAAATTTAAAGCTAAATGCTTTGCACCTGCTTGGACCATAGATAATTTTGATCTGAAATACAACTCACCTAAGTGATTATTTCAACCCTTATTTCTTTTCTCATTAAAAAAGTGAAGTCTATTGATATGAGGAAGAAACTTGTGTCTTATCAAAAAAAAAAATAAAGAGGAAAAAACTTGTGTGCGGGATCTGTTCAGAAGTTGAATTTTACTAAAAAACAGGATTCTTTACAAGGAGCACCTAATTTTCTACACTAATTAGTATCTAATGCGTGCTCCATTTTCCTAGTTAGTTGCTCCCACTGAACTTTTTGATTTTGTTCGTTCAATATGGTTCACATAAATGCCAAGTGAGATACATCATTCGAAAAAATGCTAAGTGAGACACCTCCTATTCTCTTTTTCCGAAGATTTCGATCCTAATGACATGCTTTAACATCGAGCAATCATCGATACTCAATATACATCCAAACAGTGTAGCAATAGCAATAGCCGAATCACATATTTTCTAGTACACCTACACATGATGCACCAACTGATGTAGACTTTTCTTCAACAACAACAACGATAACAAACCTATTTTGTTCCAAATAGGTGGGTTTTGGGGATGGTAGTATGTACGCAGACCTTACCTCTACCTAATGCAGGTACAGAGGCTGTTTTCAATAGATCCTCGACTCGGAAAGGGTGAGAAGAAGAAGAAAAGCAAGAAAGGAAGAGAGGAAAAAAGAGGTAGATAAGGATAAGTAGTACCAAATAATAGCAACAGAGAATACAATATTTGAGGCGAACAAAACCATATAACGCAAAAAAAATCTAAGAATACGAAGGGACATGCGTACTACTAAGACTATCAGTGAGCATATAAGAAGCTACCCACTAACCTTCTACCCTAATCCTCAACCTCCACACCCTTCTATCAAGGATCATGTCCTGTCTAATCATCTCTCCAGTACTTCTTAGGCTTACCTTGACCTCTTCTCAAACTCGCCATGGCCAACCTCTCACACCTACTAACAGGAGCATCAATGCTTCTCCTCTTAACATGGACGAACCATCTCAGCGTCGACTCCCGCATTTTGTCCTCCACAGAGGTTACTCCTACTCTGTCCCGCATAGCTTCATTCCTAATCTTCTCTCCTTTTACACCCACACATCCATCTTAACATCCCCATCTCTGCTACTTTTATCTTTCTGCACGTTGGAGTTCTTGACCGACCAATACTCAGCCCTAAGCATAGCTGGTCGATCCACCACTTTATAAAACTTACTCTTAAGTTTTGGCAGCACATTCTTATTACATAAACAACCGGAAGCGAGCCTCAATTTCATCCATCCCGCTCCAATGCGATGTGCGACATCTTCGTCAATCTCCTCGTTACCTTGGATAATAGATTCGAGATATTTAAAACTAGCTCTCTTGGGAATAACTTGAGCATCATACCTCTATATCTGTTTCATGGGTCCCGTCACTGAATTTGCACTCCAAGTATTCTGTTTTGGTTCTGCTTAACTTGAAACCTTTAGACTCCAAGGTCTGTCTCCAAACCTCTAACCTCACATTAAATCCGCTTCGCGTCTCGTCAATCACCTCCCCTTGGATTGTGTTGTGACAGTACATCCATCGCCAAGGCAAATAAAAACGGGCTAAGAGCAGATCCTAAAGTAAAACTGATCTACGGTAAATATGCCATTATTTCCTTGTATTATTTCGTTCCTATTTGAGAGCAACCTATGGAGCTCTTCTTTCCCTCGCTCAAGTCCCGTAATGGTCTCCCTTCTTGTTCCTTGTGTATCTGATCGTTGTTTTCCCTCTGTTAGAGGCATGTATAATGTAATGGGACATGTTTGCAACATATTTGATTCTAGAACCGGACTGTGACTCCATTTCCCTCTTTATATCTAGAAGTCTTTCCCAGCTTTCAATAGCCTTAATAAATTGTTTCAACCATTCATTTGGATTCATTATCTATGACCAACGACATGTTAAATGTTAAAACTTGAGACCCCCTCTTAAATCGAAATATCTCTATCCAAACCAACTCTAATTGTAATTCACCAAAAATATGATACTCGTTTGCACGCCACCACCCTAAAAAAAGATACTCCATCACAATCACATGTTGGCCCTTGGAGCCTCTCGCTAGATATGTGACTCTCTATGTGTTTGTTTCTCTGCTGAGGAGGCTCTTTTTATCTAACTTTTTCTTTAGGCAGAATAGCCCGCATGACACTTTTGACATCACAGTTCTACTTAACGAAGTTTCATTCAAACACTTGTAGTTGTTCAAAATCAAAGTTTTAAGCCCCGTTTGATCATTGGGCGAGTCTATGTGGCAGCTTGACAGCTGAATTGGACAAAATACGTGTATTTCATGCGTATATTGAGCGTACATATAAATATTTAAACTAGGAGATGATTAAACTAATAAAAAAAGCAAAAAAAAAAAAGAGAGGATCGGTGCGGCGATTTTTAAGAGTTGAGTTGAAAAAGAGAATTAGAAAAATGAGAACAATGAGAGAGTGGTCTCGGATGGGAGAAAAATGATTAGTGAAAGAGTGGTCACGAACGTGAAACAAGAGTTTGAATTCATCCTCTCATTGTTTGTATCATAACATTGTTACTTTGTGGGTTGTTTTGAAGGTGGTGGTGGTGAATGGTGGAGAATAAGGATGATCATAGAGGAGGAAGGTGATGGTGATGGTGGAATGGAAAAGAAAAAAAATATAATTTTTAATAATATTAAAAATAAATTAAGCGGTACAAAACAAGAAATATGATTGGCAAAAAGATATATATTAATTGTTGAGACTTGAGAAAATCATTATGAATAAAATTGTCACCGCTTTCTTGCATTATATATGTATTTTTTTAATTTTTTTCTTCGTTGTGCCCTTTTTAACTAGAGCCTACACTTTAATTGTGCTTTGCGCTTAAAGCCCCGATAGACTTGACCGCTTTTCAACGCTTTTCACCTTTGACGATATTGGAATGAAAGAGTGGTCACCGATGGGAGAAAAATGAAGAGTGAAAGAGTGGTCACTGATGGGAAACAAGAGTTTCACTTCATTCTCTCATTGTTTGTATCAAAGCATTGTTGTTTTGTGGGCCGTTTTGAAGGTGGTGGTAAATGGTGGAGAATAAGGATAAACAAGTCCAGACTAAGTCAAGTTTTTGCTCCTATTTTTGATATTTTAGCTTAACTCAGTGATTAAGACTTAAGAGACTTAGTGAATTTAATAGTACCAAAAACCCCTCTCGACGAAAGTCAAGAAATACAAAAAAAAAAAAAAAGAAAATTGAATCTAATTAGGATGAGAGAGGAAGGTGATGAAGGGAATGGTGGAATGGAAAGAATTTTTATTTATTTATATAATATAAAAAATAAATTAATCATGACGTGTTACAAGAAACCTGATATGGATACTAATGTGCCATCTACGTCAGAGCGTTTGAAGAACACGTGAGGTTACAGGGGTTTAAAATACTGAGTTTGAACTACTATAATTGTCGGGATGACTTTGTTAAGTACATGGACCGGGATGACAAGTGTGAACAAGTACAAGTGTTGTTCATACTATTTTGCCTATTCTTTAATATCTTATTTTCCTTTGGTGCACACACGAGGTTCATGTAGGTATAGTAGATTGAGCGTCATTCATAGAAAACAATATTTTGTTGTAAGGTTTTCTACTTTTGGTATACTTCTTGTATATGAGTGTTTTTGCCAATTGTTAATAAATTCTATACTTTGTATCAAAAAATATTTAAATCTTTCTTTAACGTCACTGGAATTCGTCTTCTCAGGTTCCGAGGAATAGGTATTGGGGTTTGCACCCTCCTCCATCACTTCTCGAAAAAGTTGTGGATGATGGCTTAACTGGTATTCAGAGAGCTATCTTCCTTAAGAAAGCAGGTGTAGAGACTGCAGTTGATGACAACTTTCTTCTGAATCCACCAAGCAGAGCTGGTTTATTGGAGTCTGCAATTAAAAACATGACCAGGTTATCTATTGATAAGAGTGTGTTTACTATCAGCTTCTCTTCCTAGTTCCGGCCTCATGCTTCTGGGGCGAAACCTTCCAGAACCAAAAAACAATATTTGGTTTTTCAAGAGTATTTTTTTTAATTTTAAAATGAGTAGCGTCCAATCCAACTTTGCACGCTTATGAGTTTTGAGATTTTTTTTTAAACTGTTCCCACTTCCATTGTGGGGGAAAAGAGAGAAAAATGAGAAAGAGTGGATATGAATGTCTTCCTCAATATTCATGACTTACGAATGTTTAGCTTAAGATTCCTAGATAGTAAATTCATCGAGGGGCATCATAATTACATCAATGGAGGTTGTCAATATGGACATTGCTCAAGTTTTATGAGATAATATTTAGATGAAAAGCTATATAAGTCACAATATTTTACGGTTAAATATATTTTAGGAGTGAAAACATCATATTCAAAGAAAACCTGTTTAACTTCTGTCATAGAAAATAGGACTGGGAGCAATTCATGAATGGAGCATAGATATATGAAATACTTTACTTTGGGTGACTTTAGGATATATCACAGATAACTAGTGTAACTATTGTAAGACCATAATGGAAGGTAGAAATGATTTTATGCTTAGGCATGTAAGCTTGATAATTAGAGAAATTCTAGGTTTAGAGAGACCTGCCTTTCAGGTTTATGGGGTTGATATAAACATTGGCAAGGATTTAAGATAGAGAGAAAGCTGTGAACTGACCCCTTGAATTGTTTTTCCCTTCCTTTTCAGAGAAATTGTAAGACTATATCGGTAATTCCTCTAGGCGATGTCTTAATTTTCTAGTGTAAGTTTCAGTTGAATTGCTATTTGTGTCTCGCTTGCACCTTTGTTATCGTTTCATAAGTTGAGAACAGGAGGAATTGACCACAAAGCGTCAGTTATTGTACTAATATGTTACAACATGGTTTTGGCATTGTCTCTTTGATGCTAACAGAGAAATTTAGGATGGGAAGAAAACTAAAATAGTTCTCTGCCCTTTGGTTAACTTGCATTCCTTTATATATTTTGGCTGAGTATGTTTCTCAGTATTCAAAATTTGGTTCATTTTGTCGGATTCTTGTGAAGTTTGCTTAAAACTTTTATCTGGTGTTTTTTCTCCAATCTGGTTTTACTTGTCTATTCTGGTCCTTAGTTTTTCTTCTCTTTTATAACAGATTTTTAGAAGCATCACGACATAAAGATTTGACTCCTTCAGTGAGAGAGGGAGTTGACACACTTTTAATGTACCTCTACAGAGCTCTAAATCGCGTTGATGACATGGAAAGACTTGCCTCATCTGAGAACAGTTGCGTAGTGGTATGTCTATTTAACCTTGTCCTATATTGACTAATGTATGATATGTAGGTTGCATTTCTTTGCTGTGTATGAGCAGCACACAGTTCTTGTATTCATCTGCTAGTGCATGTGCTATCAAACTCATTTTTCTGACAACGGTGGGTTTGGGCCAGCAAGGCTTAGGCCAGGTAGTAAGGAATCACACCTAGTGTTTTTTGCCTCTGTTGGAATTTAAGCCTTGATTTCTCATGGTGTTAACCCACTCCTTGACTCCTAGGCCTCACCGTAAGTGCTTATCAAACACTTATTTGTTATACAAACCATATCCAGCATACTTACTGAATTTTTTTTGGATTAGGTAAAGTTTATAGATCTTAGTGAAGGTTGATGTAGATAACATAGAAATGTTGTGTATGTAGACCTTGAAGTGTTGTAGCATCTCTCTATGCTAGGAAACAGTTCAATCTTAAAGTTGAGATCTGGTATCTTATCTGAAGGATAGCCATAAAAATTAAATGGACAGTGCAGGAGGAGTTGGAATCACTGCTGAGTGAATCTGGGCATTTGCGGACACTTGCTTTTCTGTATGCCAGTAAAGGGATGAGCTCAAAGTCTCTTTCAATCTGGCGTGTCCTGGCTCGACATTATTCATCTAACTACTTGAAAGATTTACATGGTGCAACTCATTTACAAGACACCACAAAAGACAGTTTCTCTGATCAGCAGACTGCTGTAGCCGAGGCTTCAAGAATTCTTGAGGCATCATCTGATCAGGAGTTAGTACTGCAACATCTCGGATGGGTATGGCATTCTTTTTGGTTTTCGTGTGCTTTCTGTTTTGGACATGCTGATTGAGAGTATTAGTTTCCATTGTAGATTGCAGACATCAATCAGGTGTTAGCTGTTCAAGTGCTCATATCGGAGAAAAGAACAGATCCACTCTCACCAGGTATGTCTTACATAATATCTAGTGATGTTCAAATTTCATATCCATCTGCAAAAATTGGCTCTTCTTTAGTAAAATTTAGCCTCACACCGATGTTTAAAGAACCGATATCTCTTAGCCTCACACCGATGTTTAAAGAACCGATATCTCTTTTGATAAGGTAAATAATTTTATTAAAAGGCAGCCCAGTGCACAAGGCTTCCCGCGTTCATGCAGGGTCCGATGAAGGGCTTGCACCCCAAGGGGTGTGATGTAGACAGCCTAGCCTAATGCAAGCATTAGTGAGGCTTCCACGGTTCGAACCGTATGGAGGGGCAGGCTGGGCTTAAGCTGGATGAGAAGGCAAATAAAGACTACTGATTTTGAGAATAGTCATAATTCAATTTTGGCCTTGAATCAGTGGTTTACATAGACAGGTAGGTTAGATCATGCCTGCTTTTATTTACCCAAAATGCCCTTGCTATTGCAAAACCATTGAAAAATCATGGATAATATTGTCATTTTATCCTACATATAAAAAGGAAAAGAGTTGTCCAGATCATGTCTTCTACTTTTCCAATAATTAAGGCAATTCTGCAGCCCTTTCTCCTCCATGGAGAGAGCTGCAATTAACCTTTGTGTTTGGGAAATTTCTCTTTTTTCATCACCTATAAAGAATCACCTATAAAGAGTAGGAATAGAATTACAGTTGGTGAAAATACAATTATTAAGGTGGAAAATAGAAATAAAAATTTCTATTTTCCCAAGAGCAAGGTGGGAAGTTCTTGGAGGGAAGGATGCCGGAGGTCTATTTGGAAACAGCCTCTCTACCCCAGGGTAGAGGTACGGTCTGCATACACACTACCTTCCCCAGACCTCCCTTATTAAGTGAGATTATACTTGGTTATTGTTGTTGCCGTTGTTTTAAAATATAAATAAAAATTACAAGTTCTTCGGGCTAAATGCGAATACCTCGCTCTCTGTAAGGAAATTCAAGCACAATGCTGTAAAATCTTAACCGGTCCAGCAGTAAAAATCTTGACTTGTCTCTTTCAGGGCACAACAAACCAACAATGTTGTATGATCCAAACAATCCGTGGACTAGTTTTTGAGTCTAAAAATCCACCAATAAGAACACCTACCTTCAATAAAGTAAAACTCTCTTTTGTAGTGAATAAGTTGAAGATTTATACCTTTTTCTTTTCTCACAACTCTTTTTTTCTTACAAATACACTTCACTTTTGTTGAACATTATAACACTTTCCACACAAGGTAAGAAATACTACTATTTATAGGTGTAAAAATTCTTTCTTGGAATAAATTGGAAGGTAGTGAGGTAACAAGTTATGCGAACGTGAGATATTAGTGACTAGTATAGTGGGTTAATGATATGATAAAACATGTGATGGCGGTTACAGAGAATTGTGGTCACTTTTTAGATAATGGAATAGTGGATTTATAGGAGTTATGATCACTTTCTCCACTTAATAGACATGACATATAATACAATTTTAAAATGTACAATTATGTGAGCATGTTGTAACTCCTTTTATTCAATTGTTCGCTTGCTTTTTGTGCAAATTGAGAAAAATGTGATATATTAGAAGGGGTATGCTTAGAAGGAAATTTGGGACGTGACTAATTGCACTAGGCCTGATGATACTACATACGTAACGTGAGTACTTAACAAGTTTACAAGCAAGCTAGGTAATGAACATTGACATTCCATATGAGAGTTATATTTACTTGTTGTCAAATACCTATGACATGTGTTACAAAAGATATCATGTTGTACACAAAAGGATTTTCACATTGAGAATGGAACACTTCATCTGATGATTCCTATTATACTACTAGTTGTATTTTGTAGGTGTTATTCAAATAGAAAACAATAGACTTAAAGAGGAAAAGAAGATATATTTTTTATTAAGCTGAAAGAAGCTGCTTAAATACACCAGAATTACACCAGAAATCCTAACTGAATAGCAGTAAAAAGCTGAAACTGAAACTTCCTAATATGATGGAACTAATCCACCAACTTCTTCATACCTAAAGACTAGGGAAATCACAGCTGAAAAATCTTAAGACTAGGAAGTCTACAACTAATAATATCCAGAAAATATCTAAGTTATTCTCTGCAATTTAAAGGACACATCAGCAGCTTAGTCATCATGCCAACTCAGCGTCAAACTAACGGCTCATGAGGCATAATTCAACACTCCTCCTTGCATCAAGAGCTGTAAATCCCAAGTTTGGTTCTCAAGAACTCAAATTTGCTTGCTGGAAGAGCTTTTGTAAATATATCAGCCACTTGCTCTTCTGTTTTACAATACACCGGATTCACTTGACCATTCTTTTGCACTTCTCTCAAAAAATACAGCTTCACATTAAAATGTTTGATCTCTATATGAAATACTGGATTATGCGAAATAGCAATAGCAGCTTGGTTGTCTACAAAAACTTCGGTGCTTTCTTCATTCTCCAGGCCTAGGTCACATAATATTTGCTTTATCCACAAAGCTTGATTAGCAGCAGCTGTAGCAGCAACGTATTCTGCCTCTGCTGTTTACTGAGCGACAATCTCTTGCTTCTTCGAACCCCAAGAAAAACAGCCTGAACCAAAATTAAAACAGTACCCTGAGGTACTTTTCATATCTTCAATAGAGCCAACCCAATCACTGTCAGATTATCCCTGAAGTTTTAAATTCTTACACTTGCTGAATCTGACTCCATAATCTATTGTACCTTTGACATACTTGAGCACTCTTTTTGCAGCTTTCACATGAATTTCACTTGGAGAATTAAAAAATCTGGATAGTACATTTACAACATACAATATGTCCGGTCTTGTTGCTTTAAGATACATCAGACATCCTATCAAGCTTCTGTAGTTTCCTTCTAGTACGCGTTCATCACCATCCTCCTTCATCAACTTCTCCTTTTGATTCATAGGCGTGCTCATACTTTTGCAAGTCTTCCATTCTAAATTTCTTTAGAATTTCCTTCGCATACTTTCTGTGACAAATGAACATCTGATGGCTTTGTTTGATCTTCATTCCAAGAAAGCCATCTCTCCAAGATCTGTCATTTCGAAAGCTGTCATCATCTCTCTTTTAAACCCTTCAACAAGCTCAACGTTACTTCCTGTTACCAAAAGATCATCAACATATAGAGAAATAATCACAATGTCAGCGTTAGTATGTTTTATGTAGAGAGTTGATTCACTTAGGCTTTTCTGAAAACCTAAGGCAGAAAGATGATCATCAATTCTACTGTACCAAGCCCTTGGAGCTTGCTTTAATCCGTAGAGGGCCTTTTTCAGCAAGTAAACTTTATCTTCTTGACCTCCCACAACAAATCCTTCTGTTTGCTCAACATAGATTTCGTCTTGCAAGAAACCATTCAAGAAAGCTGATTTGACATCCAGTTGGTAGATTCTCCAACCCTTTTGTGCTGCAATTGCCAAAGGAGTCTGATTGTGTCGAGTCTTGCCACGGGTGCAAATGTCTCTGAAAAATCTACACAAAAAACCCGAGCGTAGCCCTTTACCACAAGCCTAGCTTTGTGTTTATTCACGGAGCCATCTGCATTTAGCTTAGTTCTGTAAACCCATTTAACTCCAATGATCTTTCTGTTTTGAGGTTTGTTAGCCAGCTCCGAAGTGTCATTTTTCTCGATCATAGTGAGCTCCTCCTTCATTGCATCTATCCATTTCTTGTCTCTTTCAGCTTCAACAAATTTGGCAGGTTCAAAGACTGCGACATTGCATCTCTGATAAACGTCTAAACGTGATCTGGTTCCTCTAACTGGAAAACCATCAATCCGCTCCTCAAAATTATGCAACTCAACTTCCATATCCTGCATGTCTCCTTCCCAATTCCATTGCTTTTGTTCAACAAATTCTACATCTTTGCGTATCACAACTTTTCCCGTGCGTGGTTGAAAAATTCTGAAAGCTTTTGACACTAAACTATAGCCAATGAAAATTTCTGGTTCAGCTTTCTTATCAAGCTTATCCTTTTTCACCTGAGGTATGTAAGAAAAACATAAGCAACCAAAAATTTTAAGTTCTTTAGGGAAGGTTTATACCCATGCCAAGCTTCAAAAGGTGATTGACCATTCACTGCTTTTGTAGGCAACCTATTCAACGGAAAAACAGCAGTATTGGCTGCCTCTGCCCAAAAACTTTTCGGAAGCCCTTTCTTGTGCTGCATACATCGTGCCATCTCCATAATAGTTCTATTCTTCCTTTCGCTTACTCCGTTTTGCTGCGGAGTATACGGAGCAGTAAGTTGATGCTCTATTCCAGCATCTTCAAGAAACCTTTTAAATTGATCTGAAGTGTACTCGGTCCCATTATCAGACATGAGCACCTGTATTTTGTAGCCACTTTGGTTTTCTACCAAGGCTTTGAAAGTTTAGAAAAGTGCAGCAACTCTTTTTGAACTTTAAAAGTATATCCAATACATTCTTGTTAGATCATCAATAAAAATGATATAATACATGCTTCCATTCAAAGATGGAGTTCTTAGAGGGCCTCCAATATCTGTATGAACTAGCTGCAGTTTTTGAGTTTCTCTCCAAGTTGATTTTCAGAAAGACAATCTATTTTTCTTTCCAAATTGACATGCCTCGCAACTTGGAAGTTCTTCTTCAAGTGGGGCTAAACTTTTGACCAACTCTTTTTTTTGCATATACCAAAGAGCCCTGTGGTGAAAATGGCCCAACCTTCTGTTCCAAATACACGTGTTGGATACCAGACTTTGAAAAGCAGCTTGTTCCTCCTCCATTGGATCCAATGTGAAGCTTTTTCCCTTATCTTTACTCTGAACACCTTGATCTTTGACGTCTTTAATAAGACACTTTTGATTTTCAAAGATCACCTTAAAACCCTTTTGCAATAGCTGTCCAACACTTAATAAATTTTGATCAATTTCAGGCACATAAAGAACATCAGAGATAGTTTTAGTATCTGAGTAGGTTTCAAAAGCCACTGTTCCTTTTCCTTTTACAGCAATATAGTGACCATTGCCTATCTTGACTTTTGATGTTGCAGATCTATCAAAAGAGTGTTTCATCATTTGTCATGTGGTTAGTGCAACCACTATTGATCAACCGTCGCTGGAACTCCTACCCATAAAACAAGTTGCGACAAATAACTGCTCTTTTCTTGCTGATTTGCAACCCGAGCTTCAGTTTCTTGTTGATTATCTTTGGACTTGCAAATTATTTCAGCATGCCCCGACTTGTTGCACTTTCTGCATCTCATATCCGGCTTTTTCCAGCATTTGAAGTGAGGGTGATTCTTTCTTCCACAATGCTGACACGAAGGGAACTTATCTCCTTTGCTGCTGCTAGAGTTGTTGTTGCCTCCACTATTATTAGCAGCAACTTGATTTCTTGTATCTGCTTTCAGCATTACTTTGCAACTTCGCCTGTAATGCACCTTCTACTGTCTCTTCTTCTCTCATTAACCTTCTCTGCTCTTGTGCCTGCAATGCGTTTAGTACTTCTGCCAAAGTTATCTGTGACAGATCCTTAGTATTTTCTAAGGAAGCAATAGTGGGTTCAAACCGTTACAAGAATCTTTTCAACAACTCTGCTATGAGGAAGATTCTTACCCAACATTCTTACCTTATTCACAATGCTAAGAAGTCTGTCCGAGTATTCTTTGACAGTTTCGGATTCCTTCATTCTTTGCATCTCAAATTCTCTAATGAGATTCATCACTTTCATGCCTTTGATTCTCTCATTTCCTTGGTATTCTTCCTTAAGAAAATCCCAAATTGCTTTTGCTGATTCCAGTGCCATGACTCGGGAAAAAATAGTTGGTGAGATTGCACTATATAAGCAAGATTTTGCCTTGAATTTCCTTGTCCTTTTTTCCTTGTGAAATTTGATCCGAGCCATTGTTGGATTGCCAGGTAAAGCAAGAATGTCCTAATCCTCCCCTACTGCATCCTAGAGATCACATGCCTTCATGTGAGTTTTCATCTTGATTGCCCATACCTGGTAATTCTCTCCATCAAATATTGGCGGCGGAATTGCAAAAGAATTAGTAGAGTTTTCAGATTCCATGTGTTATGATGGCTCTTAAGGGAAATAGGTTGGCTTTTTGTTTCTCATTCAGACACCACTCACAAGTCATTCACAGGTCCCTTAAGAAAGAGGGCTCTGATACCAATTCGTAGGTGTTATTCAAATAGAAAACAATAGACTTAAAGAGGAAAATAAGAGATACTTTTTTATTAAGCTGAAAAAGCTGCTTAAATACACCAGAAATCCTAACTGAATAGCAGTAGAAAGCTGAAACTGAAACTTCCTAATATGATGGAACTAATCCACCAACTTCTTCATGCCTAAAGACTGGGGAAATCACAACTGAAAAATCTTAAGACTAGGAAGTCTACAACTAATAATATCCAGAAAATATCTAAGTTATTCTCTGCAATTTAAAGGACACATCAGCAGCTTAGTCATCATGCCAACTCAGCGTCAAACTAACAGTTCATGAGGCATAATTCAACATATTTACTTTGCGATTTCTTGGAAATCGAAAAAGCAAACTATTATTGCTGACTCTATTGTGGAAACTGAGCTTATTGCTTTAGCTTCTTCTACCGAAGAAGCGAATTGGTTGAGAGATTTATTATTTCAAGTACCTTTGAAAAAGCAATTCCTCCAATTTTATTTTCTTGAGAAAGTAACGTTACTATTAGTAGAGTGCAAAACAGTTATTACAATGATATATCCATACCCATATTAGGTGTTATCAGATGCGAAAAGCGCAAAACAACTCGAAGGTCCTTTGGGACTTTAAGCACTACGTGCAAATAAAGCGTGAGCTTCACTGAAGAAAGGCGCAAATGGAGAAAAAAATACAAATATGTATGTGCAATCCAAGACTAATAAATATGCGCATGAATAGCAAATGTATGGACAAAGGAATTGAATAAAAATTACATTAAGTGGAGTATCGATTGTTTAGTGTTGCCACTTTTGGATTACGCTCATTGGTAAAGAAAAGTATGCCTTAGAGCCTTGATGATGACATTGAAGCACTTGCTAATAGGGATGGCAAAAAAATAAATGTAATAGTGCATGTCAAAATAAGCCATCATATGTTCTGTTCTTCCTATTGAACCTAGTTACCCCAAAATGGGCCATCATATATGCTCATAAATTTATAGGTTTTAATTTCCTCCCCTCAGTGTGCTTCAGACCTTTTCTCTTGCTAAGGCATAGTCAATGGATTTGTACAATTATCACAAGGTTTAACATAATCAACATTTATGCTACTACTTGTCAAACATAATCTCATAGTACTCTTTTACTCCTTATGGACTCATTGTTGTTAAAGGTGCTTAAGGCGAGCTTAAGCCTGGAGCGAGCCACCCAACATGTTGAGCGCTTCGCCTTGCTTAATAAGTCAGGATGGCAGAATGACGTAATGTGATGGTCATATCTTGATTATTATGTGTAAGTAGTGATACTTTATTTCCCTTAAAAGTCATCGTTCAAGTCTACGACCACGACTCTGGAGTAAAAATTGTTGTTTTACTTAATAGAGTTCAATATAGAGCACACCTTCATTATGCATGATAGTTTCCCTTGAACTGATATACTCTCTTATTTTAATAGTAAAATGAGTGGAATTGTTGGAGCATATTATATTTTAATACCTAAAATAATAATATTAAATTACACTATTTGTCATGACTATTAGGTGAAGAAAGTGGTTATAACTTATTCTAATCTGCTATCCCATGATCTAGAAAGTGGTCATAATATTTTGTAACCACTCCTGTGTTTTACATGTCATCGACCAACTAAAGGCCAAATAACTAGCCATTAGTTCATATCTCATATTCTCATAACTTATTATTCCACAACTTTATTCCAAAGGAATAATTTCTATACCTATAAATAGTACTCCCTCCGTTCCAATTTATGTGAACCTATTTGACTGGGCACGAAGTTTAAGAAAAAATGAAGACTTGACATTTGTGGTCCTAAACAAGCTAAAAAGAGTTCCAGAGTATTTGTGTAGTTATAAAAGAATCTCATTAAGGGTATAATTGAAAGTTTAAGCTAAATTGTTTCTAAATTAGAAATGGATCATTCTTTTTAGGAACGGACAAAAAAGGAAATAGGTTCACATGAACTGGAACGGAGGGAGTACTATTTCTTACCTTGTGAAAAGTATTGTAGTGTCTAGTGTGCACAAATGTATTTGTGAAAAAAGAGAGATGCAAGAAAAAAGAAGTGTTAAGTCTTCAACTTATTCACTACAAAAGTGAGTAATATTTTGTCGAAGCCAGTGTTCTTGTTGGTGAAGCTTCCCGATGTTGTTCGGGTCATACGACATTGTCGGGTTGTTGTATTCCAGAGGGGACAAGTCAATGTTGTTACTGCTGAACTGGTGATGATTCTATAGTAGTGCGTTTGAATCTCCTTAAAGAGCAAAATATCTGCGCTTCAACCTAGAATTTATTTGTTTTTTTTTATAATTATTTTTCAAATGTACTTGTATTTTCACCTACAATGGCAATGTATATGTGCGTGCATGTGGGTTTTGCTAGCCACTACAATCACTAGGTTAGACCACGGTGACTTTTATTTTGACTATAATATCCCTTCCACTTCTCTAATCCATTGAAAAAACATAGGAAAATATTGTCATTTTGTTCTCCACATGAAAACGAGAAGAGTTGTCCGGATCATTTTTTTTCCCAAATAATTGAGGCAATTCTGCAGCCCCTTTCTCGCCATGGAGAGAGCAGCAACTGGCCTCTGTGTTTGGGTAATTTTGCTTTTTGTTCATCAACGAAAAAAGTAGGAAAGAAGGAAAAATTGGACGCTTAAATTAATGACTGGATGCATGTAATTATTGTCTCTTTCCTAGCTGAAGCAAACTCTTTAAGCCTTGAAGTTTCTTTCCAATCCCTGAAGTTATTTGATTCCTCCTCCATAAAGACAACTGGCTTCTTGTCCTTTCTTATCTTTTTTTGATGAAATAAGATGTTTCATTGAATGCATCAAGAAATGCTAGAAAGGGTACAATGAGTAGGTGTTTGGTTAACTCTAACAAGACAAAAAACCTACGGAACTTGAGTTAACCAAGACCAATAGCCAAAAGAAAGGCATTACGCCATGTTAAGGGAGCTAATAAATCTAAAAGGGGAATAACATCATTTACAGGGGAAAGGTTGCTCCAACTAGGGGTGGTCATCGGTCGGTCCGGTTCGGTTTTGAAAATTATCGGTTTTGTCTATCGGTTATCGGTTTACCCGATAAGATAAAACTAAAATTAAAAGTGCTCAATTACTCAAACTGAATATCAAAAAAATTGCTACTCTAACCGTAAATTTCACATGAGTAGAGAAGACACCAAGACTGGCGGTTAGCAAACAGAAAACATAAATTAGAAGCAAACAGAGGCAAAAATCAGAAGCAAACAGAGGCAAAAATCAGAAGCAAACAAAAAATCTTGAGCCAAAACTTACACAATGCGATTGACGAGTGAGGGAGTGAATCGGCGTGACTTGCGGAGAACTGTGAGGCTCAGGCACTGGCGTGGTGTCTGGATGAGAGTTGAGGCTCAGGCGTCTGGCGTTACACAATGCGATTAACTGTTTGGAGTTGGGGGCTGCAGCGGAAATACAATGAGAGAGACAAAGACTGAGTGAACTGAAGAGGGAAGGGAATTAGTAAAAATAAAACCCTAGTATATACTTAAAGGTAGATTAGTAAATTACTTCATTCTTATTGGGGTATCGGTTTTTACCCAATAACAAAAATGCAAACCGAGATTGAATCGATAACTCAATAAATTTTTTTTTACCCCGTTACCGAACCCAATAATCTAATACCGATAACCCAGTAAAAAATTAACGGTCCGGGTTATCGGTTTTACCCGATATATGCCCACCCCTAGCTCCAACTAAACAGATCGTTAGACACTTAGAGTTCATACGACTGGTGGAAGTTGAGATTCCTTCAAAACACCCGGAATTTCTTTCTGTCCATATACTTCCAACATATACAAGCTGGGATCATTTGCCAGGTTTTCCTGATGGATTTCCCAACTTTCCAAGAGCACCAACCTTCGATTGCTTCCTTGAGATAGTATTGGAACATGTCACAGAGAATAGGGTTCAAACTGTACAGGAAAAAAGTAAAATGTTTGCCTTAAAATTAGAATTGGAGCAGATAGCAAAAACTGAGGAGATTTCATGGAGATAGAAGACCAGGTGCCTATGGCTCAAATAAGGAGATAGGAACACCAAATACTTTCAACGAATTGCAAACTCCCATAGAAGAAATAGTTGCATTGACAAACTTATGGTTGATTCCGAGATTATTGAAGATAAGGAGCAGATAAAAGGAGAAATTCTGGATTTTTACCAACAATTATACACCGAGTCTGAACAATGGAGACCCACAACTAGTCTTGATGATCTGGAAAAAGAATATCAGAAGGAGACAAAGAGGAGACAAAGCATGGTTGGAAATTCCTTTTGAGTAGGAGGAGGTCCTTTCCACCATTAAAGCATGCTCTCCAGATAAGGCTCCAGGGCCAGATGGTTACACAATGGCATTTTTTCAAAAAGCATGGTTGATTATTAAGGAAGAGGTGATGGCTGCTCACATGGTGAAGTCTTGCAATGCCTCTTTTATAGCCTTAGTTCCCAAAAAGAAGGGAGCCATTGAACTAAAGGACTATCGACCAATCAGTTTGATTGGTAATGTTTACAAAATAACAACTAAACTACTTGGAGAAAGGCTCAAGAAAGCGGTCGATGGTCTAGTTTCCGCTCATCAAAATGCCTTTATAAACGGCAGACAAATCACTGATGCAGCCCTCATTGCAAATGAGGTATTAGACTGGCAATTGAAGAATGAAAATCTTGGTATTTTATGCAAGCTAGATGTAGAAAAGGCCTTTGATAAGGTGAATTAGGCATATCTTCTAAATGTGCTTAGGAAGATGGGTTTTGGTGACAGGTGGATTAAATGGATGAAGTTTTGCATTACCATAGTAAAATTATCAATACTTGTAAATAGAGGGCCAGTGGGATTCTTTTCATCTCAGAAGGGACTTAGACGGGGGACCCTCTCTCTCCTTTCCTTTTTATTCTGGCCATGGAGGGCCTCAGCGGGATGTTGGACAAAGCAAAGTAGCTCCAATGGATTATTGGCTTTCAAGTAGGGCTTAACTCTAGATCATCTCTCTTAGTATCTCATTTGCTTTATGCAGATGATACTCTGATCTTCTGTGGGGCTGAAAGATCCCAAGTTCTATACCTTAACCTAACTTTGAATCTGTTTGAAGCTATTTCAGGTTTGCACATTAACATGGCAAAAAGCACTATCTATCCTGTAAATGAAGTCAACAATTTGGAGGAACTAGCTGGAATTCTGTGTTGTGGTAATGCTACACTACCTACTACATACTTTGGTCTACGTCTTGGAGCAAAACATAATTCAGACGAGGTGTGGAATGGAGTAGTTGAGAAATTTGAAAAGAAATCAGCTTCTTGCCAAAGACAGTATCTTTCAACTGGGGGAAGGCAGACACTTATCAACAGTGTGCTAGATAGCATCCCAACATACCTGATGTCCCTCATACCAATCCCCAACAAAATTGTAAAGTAGCTTGACAAGATCAGGACAACATTTCTATAGGAAGGAGGTAGCAAAGCTCATAAATTTCATCTAGCCAAGTGGTCAAATGTCACCATGCCAAAGTATTTGGGTGGCCTAGGCATTAGAGATCTTTCCATCCACAACAATGCTGCTGATGAAATGGCTACGAAGATACAATCTTGAGGAGAATTCATTATGAAAAGAGGTGGTCAGGGCCAAGCATGGGTCTGAGAATCATTGGTGTACTAAGTTGTCTAGAAGTCCATATGGGGTCGGTCCATGGAAGAACATTAGGAAGCTCTTGAGTGAATTTTCCCTGAACTCTTATTTTAATTGGGCAACGGCAATCACATAAAGTTTTGGAAGGATAAATGGTTTGAAGGATCCATCCTAATTTCTGAGTTTCCTAGCCTCTATCGGATAGCTCAGAACCAAGATTCCACGATTTCTCAAAATTGGCAAGACAATTGTTGGCACATTCTTTTCAGAACTGGGAGCTTCCACAACTTCTAAGTCTGCTGGCAATATTGGAAGGCCTCTCAGTCAAGGAAAATACTTTTGACAGCATAAGGTGGGGAAGTTCCAAGGATGGTCTTTACACTGTGAAAGCAGGCTACACTCACTTTTACTCCACCAACGAATTAATTGATAGATGGCCTTGGAAATACATCTGGAAGACCAAGCTACCAACAAAAATCTCATGTTTCAGTTGGATAGCCCTAAATGAAGCATGCCTAACCCAGGACCAGGACAATCTCAGTAGAAGAAGTTTTCAATGGCAAACAAATGTTATATCCTATGTTGCGCGGACTCTTCAAAATGTAGCCCCTTCTGTGTCGGATCCTTCAAAAATACATTACTTTTTGGAGGATCCGACATGTATCCTGCCGCATTTTCGGAAAGTCCGAGCAACAAAGGTTATATGTGTTTGCAGCAGCCAGAATCCAATAGGCCTCTCTTTCTTCACTGCCTTGTTGCAACAAATATCTGGTGCATGTTCTTTGCCATCTTTGGTTTAAGCTGGGTCATGCCTAAGAACATTAAGGATGCCTATAAAAGCTGGTCTTCATGGAAAGTTGATAACTCCATTGGCAGATGATTCTTTCTTATATTTTGTGGTGTGTTTGGACAGAAAGGAATCGCAAGGAATCGCAGATGTTTTGATGGGATATCAGCTCCAACATACGCACTTAAGGCTAAATGTCTTTTATGGTTATATAGTTGGCAGAAGTTAGCTCCCGTAAATTGTCCTATTAATCTTTTGGACTTTGTCAGCTCCTTAGCTTTAGTCTTGTTTTTGTCTATAGAGCTGACTATGTCTTTATGTATCTCTTTTGTACTTCTTGCATTTTCTTAATGCCTTTAATGCAATTCTCTTACTTCGTCAAAAGAGAAGGAATGGCCCAACTGAGGCAGAATACTGCTAAGAACATATTCCAGATATCATATGCCACCACTGGGCAGTGCAAAAAGAGATGATTCACCCGTTTTTGTTTCATCAGGCCTTGGAATATTCTCTACATTCATGACTTATATGAGCTGAGAAGTGAGTCGAGAAGTATAAAGCCGTAAAGCTTTGTTGGAGCAATAGGGAAGGGGAGGAAAGAGATAAAGAGGGGTGAAATATAGATAGTTGGGTTTGATTTGGGTTTAGTTCTTGGTTGAGAAAACCAGAAAAGTACCTACTATTAATGAGATAGTAAGGACATTTTGTGTAAATAAAAACGGGTATTCATGTTAATCTACTATAGTACACACCCACACACTACTTGTATTATGTTGTATTAGTGGCTAGTGCACCAATGCGACGAAAGACTTTCATGCAGATTCGGCAGCATTCTTCTGACATGGTTGTTATTTTTCAGTTATGTTTAAGGTGTCAACATCAGAATGCAAGGTTGAAGTTCAGCTACACCAAGTTCAATATTACTCCTTTCGTTCCAATTCATGTGAACCTGTTTGACTAGGCACGAAGTTTAAGAAAAAATGTAGACTTTTGAAATTTGTGGTCCTAAATAAGTCAAAAAGGGGTTCGTAGAGAAGGGTAGCAATTGGAAGTTTAAGCTAAATTGTTTCTAAATTTAAAAAGGGGTCATTCTTTTTGGAACAGACCAAACAATGTTATTAAAACGCGCCTCAAGCGCGCCTAAGCGCACAAGCGAGGCTCCAAATCAGTTTGCTGCTTCACCACACCTCAAGCGAAGCCCAAGTAGTGAAGCGTCGCTTAAGCGCAGTTTTGGGAAAAGCGCAAGGCTCTTGAATCGTGCGCTCTTTCCAAGATTTTAAAAATTGGTAACTTAGAATAGAGAATCAGAATTCTAATTTAAAAAGGAAACCAAATTAAAACCCAACCCAAAAAGATTAGAAATAGGAAGAGGAAAATCGGAATCTTTAAAAAAAAGGAAGAGAAATCAGAAATCAAAACCCAATCCCCAAAGAAAAGGAAAACCAATGTCTTATAAATAGAGATGCAATCCACTAGAAAAAAAACGCAAGAACTGAGAAGAATCTTTATTCAAGTTTTACTGGTACGTTGCTTCTTCTCTTCTTTTTTATGCTTCTTTTTTCTTCTTCCCCTTCTCTGTTTTTTCCTTTTCTTTTGGCAAATCAGAAAATCTTAGCTAAATTCAGAGAATCAGAAACTTTGTTTGAAAGATTTGTGCTCTATGTTTCTATCTCTGACTTTCTGTTTAAGAGATGAATTATACTTTATGAGTTCTAAAATATTTTATTATTATTTAAATAGATCACTTGTGGTTAATAGTATTGGCAAAAGTTTTGTAATGATTACATGGTCCACTTGTGCTTTATCATAATTAATAATGTAGTGTATACGTCATCTTCTCTTTAAATAGAGACAACAAACATTGGGTATATAAAAAGTTGTCAGACTAATAAATATACTTGACTACTTGCATGCCTATGTACTTTACGGCTTGTTATCATGATTTGCATTAAAGTTTCTTTTCTCTTTGCTTTAGAGATAACAGATTGTACATTAAAGTACATTTTGCGGCAACCTACATATTTAAACAAAAGTACAAAGTAGAAATTATAAATGCAATTTCCAGAATAGATTGAAACAACTGTTTACTTCAGAAAATATAATTACAATTTACAGAATAGATTGAAACAATTATGTACTATAGAAAATATAAGTAGCATATTTCCAAAGTCGATTATGCTATAACAATTAACTTAACTTTATATCTTTGATTTTTTAGAAACAAAATGGCAAAGGATTTATCTCGTGGTAATCGAAAGGATCCCGGTTGGAAATATAATCACTTGATCGATCCTAATGATACCACGAGAGTTACTTGTAATTTTTGCGGGAAAACAACTACATGTGGAATAAATCGGGCAAAGCAACATCTAGTTGGGAATTTTAGAAATACAACAAAGTGTACCAAATGTCCTCATGAAGTTGGAGAAGAATTGAAAGCTTATATAAGAAAGTAAGGAAAGATATTTATGCTAAGGAGTATCCTGAACATGATGAGTATGATCATCAAGATGTTGGTCAAGAGGATGAAATTCAGGAAATCATTTCTAAAAGAAAAGGTGGTGGGGGAAGCCTTCCCTGTGGCCTTAATAAGAAATTAGCTAAGGGTAAAGGAAAAGGCCATATGGATGTATATTTGCAAAGTCAAGGGCAACTTAGGCAGACGCGTATCAAAGATTCTTATGACAAAGAAGCAAGAGCAATAACTATTCAAAAAGTTGCTCGTTTCTTTTACGATGCTGGCATTCCATTCAATGCTGCTCGTCTGAAAAGCGTGGAGGCAGTTGATGCTATTGGAAGGTATGGACCAAATTTGAAGCCTCCCAGTTATCATGAATTAAGGATTTCATTACTAAATAAGGAGGTAGAGTTGACTAATGAACTTTTAAATCGACAGAGAGAAGAAGGGGTAAAGCATGGATGTTCCATTATGGCAAATCGATGGACTGATAGGAAGCAAAGAACATTAATAAACTTTCTGGTGAATTCTACACGTGGTACGGTGTTTATGGAGTCCATTGATGCATCTTCATTTGTCAAAACTGGAGAGAAACTATGTGAGCTACTTGATAGATATGTGGAGCGTGTTGGAGAGTAAAACGTAGTTCAAGTTGTAAGTGATAATGGCAACAACTTTATATTGGCTAGTAAGTATTTACTTTATGAATGCTCTAAGTTTTGATCTCTCATATATTATAGTATATAATATATTTAAGTATTTTCCTTTTATTTTAGGCCGACTCCTATAAACAAAGAGAAAACACACATACTCGACGGCTTGTACCGCTCATTGTTTAGATCTTATTTTAGAAGACGTAGGCAAGCTTCCAACTATTACGAGAACCCTCAAAAGAGCAATTGCACTTGTTGGTTTCATCTATGGTCATACAAGAGTCATTAATATGATGAGAGACTTCACAAAGAAAAAAAAATTGGTGAAATGTGGAATTACTAGATTTGCTACGAGTTCTCTAACTTTGCAGAGGTTGTATAATCAAAAGACTAATTTCCGAACCATGATTACATTTGAACGTTGGGTGAATAGTAAATGGTTAAAAAAACACAGGGAAAAGTTACAACTCATACTATATTTGATGCGTGCATTTTGGAATCAAGTTGTTTATATATTGAAGATAATAGGACCTCTTTTTAAATTGTTAAGATTAGTTGACAATAAGAAAAAGCCTGCTATGAGATATATTTATGAAGCTATGGATAGAGCTAAAGAAGCCATCGCAAAATCATTTGAAGGGAAGTCTGCGAAGCACAAAGATGTTTTTGAGATCATTGATCAAAGATGGGAATGCCAATTGCATCAACCATTCCATGATGCTGGACATTATTTGAATCCCGAGTATTTCTATCAAGATCCAGCCATTGAGAATTGTAGACAAGTAACGAATGGACTATATGCTTGTATTCAGAAATTAAGTTCAAGAAAAGATTGTATCTGAGTTACCATTATATACAAGAGCTGAGGGACAATTTGGACTTCCCATGGCAAGGTATATGAAAATTCAATGTTTACAATTAACACTTCAAGGCTTCACGTTCGATATTTACTTACCATTAAGTTATATCTTTTCAGCTGAATGGTGGAATCTATATGGAAATTCAGTCCCTCATCTCCAAAAATTAGCCATTAGAATATTGAGCTTAACCGCTAGCTCAGCTGGTTGCGAGCGTAATTGAAGTGTTTGAATATGTAAGTTTTTATTAGACATTAGTTACATATAACTATTCGCTATTTTAATTTATTTGGTTAATTAATACAAACTTACAATTTTACTAACAATGAGGTTAAATAATTCATGTGCAGATCCATAGCAAGAAGAGGAATAGATTAGAGCATAAAAGATTGAATGATCTAGTGTATGTCAAGTATAATCGTGCTCTAAGAACTCGCTTTGACTTGCGGAATATCATTGATCCAATCTCATTGGATCATATTAATCATAGTAATGAGTGGTTGATTGGAGAAATGAGGGTAAATTTTGAAGTGGAAAATGAATTGGTGTTTGGAGAGATGATGACTTAACTTGGGGCGATGTGGCTAGACCATCAGGAAGTGAAGATGCACAAACATACTCATACTCATTCTCAATGAGACGAAGGAGACCATCAACAACTTTGGCAACCAGTTCTTCAAGCTCTCAAGTTAGACGTATTAATATAGATATAGATGATCTTAAGTCTAAGGAATCAGAGGAAGAAGATATTGAAGGCTATAATTCTAGCGATACCAATGAGAGTAATCCTATTGAAGAGGAAGATGACAATTTGGATGCATATGATAATGCTAGTGATTAGACTTTAGAAGTAGAATAGTTGGTTTTGTTTAGTTGGTTTCTCATATTTTTCACCATAATTTTGCTACATTGATAAAAATAATATTACATTGCTATATATTTGTCACTTATGTTTTTATTACGTAAGACAAGAGGGGTTGCTCTGATGGTAAGCAACCCCCACTTCCAACCGAGAGGTTGTGAGTTCGAGTCTCCCCAAGAGCAAGGTGGGAAGTTCTTGGAGGGAAGGATGCCGGGGGTCTATTTGGAAACAGCCTCTCTACCCAGGGTAGGGGTAAGGTCTTCTTGTGCGCTTTTCGCCTTTGACAACACTGGGACCAAAAAGGAAATAGGTGCACATAAATTGGAACGGAGGGAGTAGAATGTTAACCCCCCTCCCCCAAAACAAAAAAAAAAAAAACAAAAGTGAAAGAAAACCGCAACAATAGAAATCGCAATTCAGCTCTCAAGTTAGACGTATTAATATAGATATAGATGATGTTGACTATGAGGAACCAGAGGAAAAAGATATTGAAGGCTGTAATTCTAGCGATACCAATTAGAGTAATCCTATTGAAGAGGAAGATGACAATTTAGATGCATATGATAATGCTACTGATTAGACTTTAGAAGCATAATAGTTGGTTTTGTTTAGTAGATAGTTTATCATATTTTTCACCATAATTTTGCTACATTGATAAAAATAATATTACATTGCTCTAATTTTGAATATATTTGTCACTTATGTTTTTATTACGTGATCTGTAAATATATTTTACATTATTTGTTATATTGCGCTTTTTTGAACTAAAGCCTGCGCTTTAAGCCCCAACGGCCCTTGTCGCTTTTTGCGCTTTTCGCCTTTGACAACACTGAGACCAAAAAGGAGATAGGTGCACATAAATCGGAACGGAGGGAGTAGAATGTTACCCCCCCTCTCCCCCAAAACAAAAAAAAAACCAAAAGTGAAAAAGAAAACCGCAACAATAGAAATCGCAATTCTGGTCAACTAAGAGTGTATGCACAAACTAATGTAAGTTACCATTGTGGGATTGTGTCAAAGTGTTGCGTATCCATTTAAGATAACAGTAGCATATGCACATGGCTTGATGCAATTAGTGGCACATTTTGGGCAATGTGAATAAGATCTTTTTTGATAGGTTTGCTTAATTTTAGGAAAAATTTATCCAGATTTAAATGGTAATGTCTGTGTGGGTGATTCCGATAAATTCCATGTGAATATGTCTGTGTGGGTGATTCCAAGAAATTCTATGTGAATTTGCTACCCCAGCCCCATTTGTTCGAAACTTGGAGGAGTATGCACCTACACATGTCAGCCAGGGGGATCTAACTTGTGACATGTGCCAAACCCACACTTCACGTTCTGTGTGCTGAACTAGAGATACGGGGGCAAGCTGACCTGATAAATAATTTCTCGAGAAGTAAATGTTTACTTTCTCAAGTGTAAATTTTAAGCTCTTTAGCATACCTGATTGCCTAATAAATCAAAGAGGTAAATATACCAGTCACCCAATGCTAAATTGTATTGTCTTTTAGTTTCAATTATATCAAAAGAGGTTGGGGCAAGTCATCCAAGTACAGGAGAAAGTAAGAGAAACTCACAACATATGCTTTTAGAAGCATGCTAGTTAAGTGGAGAAGGCTAGAGGGGCGGGCCCCTTCTCCAACCGTGCACATGCTGGCCTTCGGGAATTTCTCTGTTATTAAGAAAGAGGAAGTAGAAAGAGAAGTAGTTCTCTTTTTCTATAGGTAGTGTAAGTATTATTTATATTTAATGACTCTGTTAGCATGCATATCTTTTCTTTTGCTTGTTTTTAAACTGCAGTTTCTTCATTAAGTGGCATTCTTTTAATGCAAGTCTTCAATCACAGACGAAGTAATTGCCGCAATTCATCCCAGAAAAGTCGAAATTCTTCTAAGGTCAGCTGTTTTGCCTTGCCAACTGTTTTTCAAACTACATTCTGTCTCTTTCTCCTGAACTGGCGATTGGTGCCTTGGTTTTGTTTCTCCTTAGTTGTGTGGCTAGTGTGACATTTTTGCAACTTCTGACTGCGCTGTCCCACTTTTTTGCTTCTATTTTGGAGATTGCTAACTTATCCGACAAGAAAAGTGTAGTTCTACCGTCTTTTTCTCCTGTTAACAAATTGTTTGAGTTACCGAGTGCTGTATCACGTTGCGAATGATTAGCAGCTTTTTTTCTCCCGCCCTGCTACCCCCTTGTTCTGATAACAAAGGCATATTGTGGACCTAAATTGAGAGCCGTCTGATTAAGAATTAGAATAGCTCATGTTTGTGGTTGAAAGGAAGCAGAAGATGAATCTGGCGGGAGCTCCAGAAGATTAAGAGTTAAATTTTGCTGCCTTAAGAGTGGAGTCTAGTCAGTGCTTGACATTTGATATTTTCCAGACCTAACTCTGTTTTTGAACTGTGATTAAGTGTACTATTTTTTAGTCTTGTAACTTTCTAGCTTTATCTTACTCGCCAAACCAGTTAGAAATCCAATTCTTTGAGTAGATCAATGTTCTTATAGTGTAAGCATATTTATTCGAAGCACCATGACCATAATTCTGTTCCATACCGTGAAGAGGTTTTAAGATAATACATTCTTTTGAAGAAGATGTTTTGTCTTGATATTTAACTAATTAAAACTTGGATTTTTTTTTTATGTTCTACATAATGTGACTGTAGTGTGGCTTAGGCGATTTTTAACTAAAATACGACCTTCTGAGTAAATCCCAAGGTGACACACATATGCATTAAACTTTATAGTACAAGCGACTTGCTACATAAACTTTTAGATCTTTTTAGTACAAGCGATTTCTTCAAAGTCACTCCTTTCATCAATTAGCTATTAGGTAGGCTAAGACTACTTGAAAATTTTCAGCTGTATACTAATTGCATAGTAAGTACCAATACAAAAAGGATAAAATAGCTGGTAGAATAACCTTAAATTGCATTGAGTCACTAGTTAATCGGGTGGGAACTGAATAAAGCGAGTAGCATGTAGCGTGCTGAATTTTCTCTTTTTATTTCTTCTTAATTTGATCGATATTTCTATTAGTATTAGTTTTTTATTGGCGGTGTTCGATTATGTCATTGTATACCTGCAGTCTCCTGCCAATATGAGTATCTGTAATTCTGTTCACCAAGGTTTAGGCGGAGGGGAACAAGTCACCTAAGCTGGTCTTGCCTCTATTGAATGTCAACCCTGGACTCCCGTTGTTCTCATTCCGCTTCACTGACTTCTAGACCACAGCCTTGGTCACATGATTGGTTTGATAATATATGCGTGTAAAGATGATATCTAAATACTATTGAGGTATTTAGTTATCTATATGTTTCTTTGAATTATAAACTGGAAGCTTTACCATGCAGATATCTCCAGTGGTTAATTGAAGATCAAGACTGTGATGACGCACGGTTCCATACAACTTATGCGCTCTTGCTTTCAAAATCGGCACTTGATGCTAATGAAAAGGAACATGCTATACCAAATTCTGAAGGTGTAAACCTAAAGGAGATGAGTATGTCAGACCGTGGAAACAACTCAATATTTGATACTCATGTCAGAGAGATATTGCAAAATTTTTTGCAGTCCTCTGACTTGTATGATCCAGATGAGGTGCTTGACTTGATTGAAGGATCCGAGTTATGGCCGGAGAAGGTCAGTAAGAAATTTAGGCTATTCATAGAAATAATCGCCTATGAATCTCTGCTGGTTAACAGTTTGAACCATCTGGTTCTCCTTGTGATTTGCGGTCCTTGTGTTCTTGATGGTTTTATTACAGGCTATTCTTTACAGGAAGCTTGGTCAAGAAACATTAGTGCTTCAAATTCTTGCCTTGTAAGATAATAAACCTTTGGTTATTGCTTTGAATAAATCACAACAAGCTTTATCATGCTAATGAAAAGCTAAAAAGATATTCTGTTTCCCAAATGTGGGCAATAGATTGGTGACAATATTTATGGAAAGTCCTTCACTTAAACAGGCGAAAATATTTGAAAGCTTAGGACCCACATCATTGAGATATGAATGATATACTTGAACCTGCAATTACTCTGAATGAGATAGTTATAACTGTGGGATTTGTAATTTAAAGTTGTGTTCATCTGGCAGGAAGCTGGAAGACTGTGAAGCTGCAGAACAATATTGTGCCGAGATCGGTAGGCCAGATGCTTACATGCAGTTAGTACAGTATTCTCTCATTTGTTTCTTTAGCTTATTGGTTTAAAAGATTTTCTCTTAGCTTTTCCCTTTCCTGGTCTCTTCTTAGGCTGCTTGAAATGTATTTGGAACCAATTAATGGCAAAGAGCCTATGTTTAAAGCTGCTGTGCGTCTGCTGCACAATCATGGAGAAATGCTAGACCCTTTGCAGGTTTTGGAGGTACCAAAACTTGTCCCTTTTCCCGTCTATTACTTATATAATGGGCAAGGAGGAAACAAAACCCTGGTACATATCCCAGGGCTTTAGTCTAGGTGGAAGAGTGCAGTGTGTGATGTGCGGGTTAGGCGCATGTCACAAGTTCGAACATTAACCCTACCACAGACAAAAGCCCGGTATTTAAGTGGAGAAGGGCAGAGGGGCTGGCTCATTATCCACCGACTTCAAACCGTGCGCCAACTGACCCTTGGCATTTCTTGGTTATGGGAAAAAAATAATGGTCAATGAAGAGAGGAAATGTGAAGCTAGCTTCGGAAAAAGGTAGCTTCATTTTACTCAGTGGGATCTGTCACTTCAACATTTTATCTGCCACGGAATGTTGCTGCACTAACAGTTGTGTTGGTGCTTTGGAGGGAAGGGAGCAGGAGAGCATTCAAAGGGGTGAAATATGATTGTGCACAGTTTAAGACATCTCTTTTTGTCTCTGATTGTTTTGATGCACATACGAGATCCCTGGTAGTGTAGACGATTGGATCTCTTTTGTGGGGAGCAATATTTTTGTGCAGCTTCTCTATCTCTTCATACTTGTATGCATGGTGTCATTATCCTGAAACATCAACAAAATTTAGCTTATTAACAAAAATACGATTATCCACCCTCTAATTTAAGTAACACGGTTCAACTGGGAAGGAAGATTAAAATTCTGATTGACTTGCATACTGGTTTTTAGGTAGGAGAACGTGTCTCCAAAATTAAAAGAAATGTGGTACAAGAGAAATAAGGTCATTGTTGAAACCTTTTCACAGGAAAAGATTCTCATCGTACTTTTAAGTAGAAGTTTTGATGTTCAATCTTTTCCTCTTGAAATATTTGGATTTGTAGTCTTTGAAATTTTAGTAGTGTGTGAAACATTGGGGTTATCAAAACTGGAATGTGTTATTTAAATTCGGAAGACTAGAATGTATTTTCTTTACTGGGAAAGTTGGGGTTTCCACCCTAATTTTAGCCATTGGTGTGTATTCAGTCACCTAGAACCTATGTTGCACGGACTCTTTATATTAGCTTACGCACCCTTGTCGACACGACACTAGTACTAGTAAGGGTGTGACATTCGTACCGGGTGTGGTCAACTGAGATTGGGTACTTTGAGCACAATCCATGGTCAAATTTGAGGAAAAATGAACGATTGAATTTTAGCTACTGCATGCTAGTGTGTATTGCCTACAACGTGAGAAATTCTCAAAATGAAAGATTGAATTATTGGCTGCACTCAGTAACCTATAAGTTTTCTACAGAATATCTCTCATAATTAAGGATAGTTTTATAGATATATTTTTAGAATTTTGAATTACTTTTAGCCAAATCCTTGCACCCGTATCTGTACCTAGATTTGCTTCCCCGAATCTTAAAACTTAGATTATGAAGGATCAGACTTCTAGATCCGCACACGAGTCCGAGCAATATAGACTAGAACTTATCAGATATTATAAGTAGTCCGCTTACTTCCTAACATATCTAATCATGCATCTTGTAACATTATTATACCATTCCTGTCTATCGTCTTTTATAATTGCCTTTGTTTGAAGTGAAAGATGATGGTGATCTTTAACTTCTGAAGGCTATTAAAAGAATTTTATCTGTTTCACATGGCTTGATAGGTCTACTTATGTTCATGTTACTCTTTTTCTCAGTTATTGGGGGAAACCAATGGTTAGATTTTCATTGTTTCATTGGCCAAGTGTTGATGTTATTTGACTAATTCATTACACCTAAATGGAAGATGCTATATTCATCTGGGATTTTTTTGGTGCTGTTTGAAGGAAATCAGGTGATTAGAAGGCTAGTGACCTAGAAAATAATCTGATTTGCTTAAGGCAATATATGCAAAGTCACGATAGATGTCAAAATGCTACTCATTCTGAGTTGAGTTTCACTTTGCAGAGGTTGTCACCAGATATGCCCCTTCAGCTTGCTTCAGAGACAATATTAAGAATGTTGAGAGCTCGACTTCACCATCATCGTCAAGGCCAAGTATGTCCTAAACTATAGGTGTTGAAATTTCCATTGATCTTGAGCATTTATTAAAATATATTTTATTTATTATCTTAAGGGGGTACACTTTGTGTATGTTTTTTATACAAAGTTTTGGCACAGAACATATGATATGTCTATGTTATGCGGAACTTCACCATGACTGTCACTGGAGACATGAACTTACTGCTCTTGAGCAGTACTCAGCTTATGCCAATTTTCATGGCATCTTCTCCTTTGTGTTGATTCATTATGGTATATGATTTCATTTCCCTCTTGAACCGGGTACTATTAGATGCTTGGCTAAATAAGCCAGGCATTGCATGAGATGGGAGTGCAAGGCTGGTTAGATTACTTCCTAAAGGCAAAGCGACTTACCTACCTAGCTTCAGGCTTAAGTGCACTTTAAACATTCCTCAACAGCACTGGAACTCTGGATGAATTACATTTTTTCAGAGAACATTTTTTTCCATGACTGAATCAGAGTTGTCTTACAGATTCTTTCTCCACTGATAAGACTTAATATTTTTCTTTTTCTTTTTTATAAGTTTGACTGCAAACTCTCGGATGCTTTTTCAGGTGCTGTATTGTATGTCCTAATTGCATAGTTCTTTTATATCTTTGTCCTGGCTGCCTTGGGTCTTACTATTTTGTTCTGTGGTCAAGTTGCAGTTCATAGAATAACACTATTTACAGCTAATCTACTTTTGCACATGGCATCTGATGATATTTGATGCTACAGATTGTCCATAGTTTATCTCGTGCTTTGGATATTGATGCAAGCTTAGCAAGATTTGAGGAAAGATCACGACATGTATTGATAAATGACGACAGTTTCTGTGACTCTTGCCACGCTCGACTTGGAACCAAACTGTTTGCAATGTATCCAGATGATACCATAGTCTGTTACAAGGTTTGTCATGTCTTTCATTATTTATGGCTTATTGTAATATCATGTTCTAGCTTAGCATGATCTTTTAGCTTGATTAGGAAGCTCTGTTGCAGAAACATTATATATGCCTTCCTAATCCCAAAAAGAAACATTTTATGTATTTTTCATCTGTGCTGACTTATTATTCCCCATTTTGACTTGCTGCCTGAAAGTTGCTTGGAAGAATTCTTTCTTTCTTTATATATATATATATATATATATATATATATATTGAAATTCTGCAAGGTTTATTGTGCTGAAATTTAGATGATGATATTGTGTAATACTTTTATCTGCAGTGTTTTCGTCGTCAAGGTGAGTCAATCTCCGTGGCAGGTCGCGATTTTAAGAAAGATATTTTATACAAACCTGGTTGGTTAGTGACAAGGTGATGCTAATAAGGGGCATTGGGATGATCCAAACATTGAATGGCTTGGCATTAGCGCTTGCTGCTGATGTAGTTAACTTTTAATATGTGTCCGCAGCTCATCTCAAAAGAACTCACTACACTCCCATAGTTGATTATGATAGTTGCTCTAATGTATATTTGCTTCAGTAGGAGACACAAAGGCTTGCCCTTGATGGCTTCTTCATCTGTGCATAGCCATGAGCATACGGCATTTTGATTTCAAAAGTAGTCAGTAATGCTCTTGTGCTCAAGAGTGAATTGTTTTGAATAAAACATAGCTGGTCTGTGGGGTTATGCTTGGTCGATTCAGCATCACCACTCAGTACTACAAGCTCTGTAAGTTCTCTGTAAAACTCTAATATAGCAACTAGGCACAAGATATCTGCTTACAGAGTTATTAATTGATCGACAACTTTATATTCTGATGAAGAAGATGGAAAGATGTCACTATCACTGAAATCTTGTGGGAGTATCTGGAGCCATGGTGTTGAGAGCAGGGTTTCGTGATCAGCTGTAGGAACAGATGTATATTATATCATCTTTCTTTACAGATAAATGATTTTTGTATATCGTCTTTTGGAAATTGAGTATTGTATCTCTGAAGTTTTTGAACATGAGACAGGAGAGCGTGAATATTTCAACCCTTTGCTTTTCTTTTAAAACAAAAAATTATCGCCAAACATTGTGGTGGGAGGCAAAGGCGTGACCTCGACATGTATATTAATAATTAAACCACAACCATAACTTGCTTACTCCTTGTCGCAAGCTTAAATATAACAGCACAGAAAAGCTTGGGAGAATACAATTGGAGAAGGTGATGAAAAGTAAAAGGAGCAGAAACCAAATTTGACAAATAGCGCAAACAAGATGCTGCTCTCCAAACTATTGTGCCTACTTGGCCAAGGCACACATTGAAAAACCAACAAAATTTGATGGTCACCGGGTCTATTGCCGGTTCGAACCCAAGGTTGAAAGAGTAAGCTAAACGGAAGAATTGCAGTCACGTCCTTCACGATGGATTTTCATCTATATTCTTTGCGAACAAGAGGAAGATGGCCATGTTGGTAAACATCGACATGTTCATTGTGATCTTCTCTCTTGTTTAAGTCATTGTTCCATACAGCACAATCAACAACAAAAGAAAATTTTTGGGAAATAATCTCGGAAACTAAGGTTCCGCCAAAGGCTCATTGGTATCTTTAGCTTGGCCTTTAGAAGAAGATTTAGGAGTAGCAGACACCCTAGTTCCAGAAGAAGCAGATTTTGAAGAATCTTCTCTGATGGAAGAAGAAGTATTCCTGTTTGCGATAGAACCAAGGCTATGGGGTCCTTCCATCACCTCTTCTATTCCTAACCGAAGCCACCGTAGAAGGAATATCTTCGACTATAATAGTATGACGAGGGAAAGCAGTAGAAATAGTAGAAGTAGAAGATTTGGAAGCCATTGAAAATAGGAAGGAAGGGAATTTAAAGAGAGAGAAGATTTTGAGAAGAGAACGAAAACGAGCGAAGTAGGAGGACGGTTTTGACGGTTTATGATTCCATATTTATATGGGAAAGATATGTCATCATAAACCGTCATTATGGAACTGTCATATCAAATTGACGGAGTCGTCTGTACCTAGAAAATTACTGCCAACTTCAGAACCAATCCCATCAAAACACGTGTCTCGAGCATTAAATGCAAGGAGCGCATGTCAGCTCACTTCTGTAGCACATCATAATAATCTTGGGAAGAGGCGGCAAAATATTCTCGCCATAAATAAACTCTCAACTTTCTGAATATTAAGTTGAGAATATTGAGAAAGTTAAGGGACTATCTATATTAGTGAAAACTAAACTCACCACGTGAAGTTATTTTATGAAGATGTCTCATGGAGTTACTACAACAAAGAATAATGTCGTGTTCAAAAGGTAGACAATAACCCGGGTTTTTTTGCATATGTACAATACATATTAGCTTCGAGGTTACACACAAGAATATAGCCAAGAGACTGAGGATTAAAGTCATTAATAGTTACGGATATAAAAAGGATCAATTAATCCCTAATTACACATGATTTGCTATTATTATCTCAACCATTTCAAATCAATCACGTAACAGGCAATTACTAAAATAAATAATAGAAATGGGTAAGAACTAAACAACGCAAATGGTTATGAGTGATAGTACTATATTACTATTTATGGCACGACCCAAAATTCACTAGTCGTGATGGAACCTAACCGTACTCGCTAGATAAGCCAATTACTAACTAAATTCAACATTTCTAATAAGTCAGTAAAACAAAATAAATTATCTGGATCTATTATACCTCCCAAGGACAGGTAGTACAAATCATGAGCTTCTAAGAATACAATTTACAAAGCCGATATGAAGAAAATACATCCTCTATTTGAAAATACATAAACAGAATTTTGCAATCTAAGGTTACCGTGAACAAGAGGCAGCTACAACATGAACACAGGTACGCCTCCAAATCCAGCAACCATAGAACGCATCAACATCGACATTCGAGATCTGCACGCAAAGTGCAGGAAGTGCGGTATGAGTACAACCGATCCCATGTACTCAAAATATAACAAACCTAACATCAGGTTGAAAGCAGTGACGAGCTGGAACATAGGTCGGGTCCAACACCAATAACCAATAGCAGTTCATAGCAGTGTAAAACAAGTACACAAAAAAGTAACTCAGAGATAGAATGCTCGATCTTTTCATATTTTTCAAATAATAGCCCGCCTTTCAAGAATATCACTAAAAACCCAAATTCTTTACTGAAAACGTCATGAAATATGAGATAGTTTGAAAACTATAATTTTTCTAAAAATCCTTTTCACAATAAATAAGATGTTTATTTTCTTCATAGATAACAAGTGTGAAATACCTCTCTATGCCACATATAAATGTGTGTAAAAGTCATGAATGACGTGATACTGTACAACACGAGGAAAAAATATATCTCTATGCTTATTGTGAGCATGTGATTTTTACCCTACACATGAGTTATTCCTATAAAATTCAAAATAAATGGTTTTCCATATTTTTAATAATTTGCATGAATTTTGTGTTAGTTGTTTGCATGTTATTTGCGTGTGATAAATAAAAAATATAAAAAATACATTTAGAGATTAAATTCTCATGTAGTAGATATTAATTCATTTTAAAGAAAAATCAAAAATAACCTTTGTTTGCTTTAAATTAAAAAATTGCCAAAAAGAAGGAAATTAGTTTAATAGTTTTAATAAATTCCAAATAATTACAAAATAGGAAAAATACAGAAAATACAAAACAAAATTGAAATACAATAAAATACCAAAAAAAAGACAAAGAGAATAAATACAAAATACAAAAACTATAACAAAAAGAACAAGGGAAAAGAAAGGAAAAGAATTGGGCTAATTAATACCCAGAAATCCCAGCCCAAACGCCCCTAGCCAAAAGTCCAGCAGCCCAAATCGAATCCGAGCTGGTCCAAGCCCAAACGTCCCTACCCGAACCCAGCCGCAAACCCAATTAAAAAGAACCGTTGATCTCAGCCGTCTATTCTTTAAATCTAACGGTCAATATTTATTCAAGGAATTAATGAATATGTTACATATTAAATCCCAAAGATCAGATTATTCATCTCCTTTCCGTCTCTTAGCTTCACAGACCGTCTCTCCCATCTCTCTTCACCTCCAGTGGCCGTCGCTAGGGTTCCACCACCAACGACGGCGGCCGGCCTCCTTTTTCGACCAAACCAACACCAAATGTTCCCCTCATCCTCCTCATCCCATTCCTAAAATTAGTTTCTTTCAAATACCACCACAAATCCCCAAATATCAAACCCTAATTTGCGCCGCCACCCAAGAATCTTCCAAAAACTCATACCATCTCCTTCCTTTAATACTCCCTACGCTGTGACAAGTATTTCGAGTCTTAAAGCTGCTGGAAAATGCAAGAATAATTCAACAGCCGCTGAAACTTCAAGAAAAGGCGCGTTTGAGAAAGAATCAAGAAATCTGTTCAAGAAAATGAAGAAAAGTCCGAAGAAAACAGAAAAGAGGAAAAAACAAAAAATTTACAAGAAAGAAATAACGGAAAAAGAGCTAAGTCTTCTTCTTTTCTCTGTTTAATTTCCTAGATAATATGAGCATAAATTGCTTGAATCTCTGTTTGGTTCATATCTATAGTTCGAAGTGATATACCTGTAAGTTTGTTTTAAGTCGGAGGTTTGTAATCGAAAGAATTGCTCTGTTTGTCATATTTTTTATTCGGATTGGTTAAATTGTTCTTGTTTTTCTATATGTTAGTTTTAAGGATTAATAAATTCTGACTAATTGTTAGTATGATTCTGAAATCTGCTTCTCCTCAATACATTTATGTTAATTTAGAGGAATACATTTCTGTTAATTAAGACAAAAATAAAATACATTGTGAATATGTTTCTTGCTTTTCTGTTAATAATTCGAGAATTAGTCGGAAAGAAAATGCGATGTTTTGTAAGTCGCGGTAACCGGATTAGTTTTGTTGGTTAATTGTAGTTTAATCGACTTTGCTATTAACTGGAATAAGGGAATTACCTGTTGATTAGTGAATCTATTTAGTGTTGAAAGATAAGTAAATTCGAGTTGATTGATTAGTGGAATTATGTTGGTAATTTGTTATTGATTAACACTTAGGATGTATTGGTTATAGCTGTAGTTAATGATTTAGTTCGAATATAAGATTCGCCCTTAGACAATTTTATATTCAAGTAGGTCGATAGTTAAAATCACGTGATTAGTATCCACCTAAGGTGTTTTACTTGATAGATTCAATTGCGATTAGTTATTTCGATTAATAAGACTCACCATCTATCAAATTGTTCCCCGAGTCTTGTTAATTGAATAATTGAACAAAAGTGGCTATGTTCGTAAGACTGCCTCGGGTTGGTTATGAGTGAAATGTAATTTTAATTAATTGAACTAATTCTGAATTTTGAATAGTTAAAAGGGCTAATTGGTTAATTGAACTATAGTCACTTAATTGTGCATATTTGATAAATACAAATCTGAAAATTGGTTAAAATAAGAGTGTGTTTGGTACGAAGAAAATGTTTTCCAATTTTCCCATGTTTGGTTGGCTTAAATGTTTTGGAAAACATTTTCCTTATCAATTCATTTTCCTCCGATTGGAGGAAAATGTTTTCCTTATCAAAAGAAGGGAAAACATTTTCCAAAGCTCCTTCTCAACCATTCTCACCCTCACCAACCCACCCCACCCCTCTCCAAAAAACAGTTTTTTTTAGAAAAATTTCAGTTTTTCCGTTACCATCCACCCTACTACCCCTCCATCCCACCCCGCAAAAAAAAATTCTTTTACCTTAATTTTTTTTTCTATAATTTTAAATTTCTGTTTTCTTATTTTTCTGCACCACCTACCCCACCCCCTACCCCTCCCCCCGCACAAAAAAAATTTATTTTTCTAAAAAAACTATTTTTTTTCGATTTACTGCCCCGCGCCCCAGCCCCAGGCCCCCACCCCTCCCCCCCCAAAAAAAATTTTAAAATATATTTGTCAGTTTTTAATTTTATTATTTATTAAAATATATATTTTATTAAAGACTCAATATTTTACAAGTTCCAAAATTATGAGTTCGGAAGTTTACGGGTTTAGAAATTATAAATTTACCGATTCGAAAATACGCGATTTTTGCGTTAAAAAGTAAAGCATCACATTAGTTCCTTTAGATTGTGTCAATTTTTAGAGACTTCGGGAAGGGAGGGGTGGGGGAGGTGGGAGGGGGAGGGGTAGGAGAGTTGTAAAAAAAATATTTTTCTAAAAAAACTATTTTTTACTCTCTAACCAAACATAGAAAATATTTTCCGGAAAATGTTTTCCACTTACCAACCAAACAAGAGAAAATAAGTGATACAATCACTCATTTTCCATGAAAACATTTTCTAGGAAAACATTTTCCATGAAAAACATTTTCCTTCGTACCAAACACACCCTAAGAGTAAAATACAGAATTTTGAAATGTAATAAACCTTAAGAAGTAAGGGTAAAATAGAGAATAGAAATTGGTATAATTGTAAATAGACTAAAAGAAAATGGGTGCAATTGGAAAGAGAAATGGTAAAGTTGTTATAAATATAGAGGATTAAGAGCAATTTGTGGATAAAAAATGATACATTTAGTAGTTCCCCTTAGCAAGTAGGGGTACATTAGGTATTACATTGAATTGGAATATGGTAGAACCTTCTAGGAGGGGTTTTAGTGTAACTTTTAACAAAATAAATGCAGTAATCTGCCTAAATAATTGGAAATTAGAGGGTTTTCCATGAAATAATTCAAATTTGAATTTCCCTCCTATTTGGGTCTATAAATAGACATAAATTCTGCATAATAAAAAAAAGACCTTCTCTCTGATTTTTAGAGCTTCTTTAAGACTTTGGAACCATATAAACCCTAGAAAAATATTGGAAAAACCCAAAAAAACTCTACTGTAATTCAGATCTGAAATCAACAGTTTCAGATCATTTTCTTCTATTTTATCTTCAAATTCATATAAAAAATCCAAAAATAATAAGAGAATCAATCATAAATCAAGAAAGAGCTGTTATTCCAGTGATTTGAATGTGAATTCTGGTTTTGAAACAACTTGAAGTTCTGAAAATTGTCCCCTGGGATTAACTGCTTGATTTCATTGTGCTGTTGAATCATTAAACTGCTGTTGCTGAGAATTACTGCTGTAAATCCTATTTGCTGAATCCTGTTGCTGTTGTTTATTAGATCTAATGGACTTGTTGAACAATTTCCAGGTACACATTTCAGATTTGCATTGATGTACTTCATACCTGTTGACACGTGAATAAGGAGCTAAATTCAATTTTATACTCTATTTTTTTGTTTCATTATGTTCAAACTGTTAAATTGATTCTGTGTTGGAAATGTCAATGACATTAGAAGGATTGATTAGGATTGATATTTAATAATTGGATAATAATTGATAAATAATAATTCTGTTATTAGTGATTAGTTCTGTTAATTATGTTATTTCAATTTAATAATTCTTAGACTTAGAAGTAAAATTGGTAAATAATAATTCTGTTATTTCTGTTTTTGTTTCTATTATTTGTCATTTGTGTTTAACCTTAGCAGATATTGGCAGTTTGTAATTAGTTTATGCGTTCAATTTTAAACAGGCGTAAATTGATATCATTTAAATTTAATCCAATAAGAAAATAAATAAGAAAAACAGTTTGGAGCATAAAATGAGTACTAGCAATATGGACGTTACTTTCTTATACTACTGTTGGACGCTTTAGGCGTTAGGATATGAGACAAATTATAGATTGGGCTTTGATTGCTATTACAAATGGCCCAAATTTGAAATAGACAGTCTAATTCACTTGACCGGACTGTTAATTATAAGTAATAAAATTTCATTTCGATTTAAAACCAATAGATGAAACAAATAGAAAATATAGTATACTTTAGGTATAATCCTTAAATAAATGAGATGAGCCTCGCCGCATTAAATACACAATTGCGGGGCCCTCAATCAATTGTAATAAAATCTTAGACTCGGGAGGACTGTTTAGCGAATTTCACGGTCTTTCCCAAAGTTAACAACACGATAGACTCTTTAGGCACGAATTTAATAAAATTACTTTCCTAAATACGGGTGCGCATTTATGTGACCCAAATCTATCTCTCGGCGAAACTGAAAAGCATTAAAGTCACATGCGTACTAGTTGCGGTGTGACTCGAAATGTGTTTTCGTGACGTCGTAATTCTTCTAAAATTGAAAAGAGGAACATAAAAGCACATAATTGAAATATATAAAGAAATCAAATAAAAACAAAAATCGCAGTTGCACGACCGTGCTAATACCACGGAATCCGGGAGTGCCTAACACCTTCTCCCGGGTTAATAGAATTCCTTATCCAGGTTTCTAGTTTCGCAGACTGTAATACATAGTCATAAATTTCCTCGGTTCGGGATTAAAACCGGTGACTTGGGACACCATTATTTTCTCAAGTGGCGATTCTGAAAAATTAAATTAATTGATCCCGTTCCGACTGTCCTTTAAGTGGAAAAACTCCTTCCTTGATTATTATTATATCCTTTCTCGGGGTGTAGTATTAAACAGCGGCACATTACGTGCGTAAAAAAGGAGGTGTGACAGCTCTAGCGACTCTGCTGGGGATATGTAACCTGGAACTTCGGTTCAGGGTTTAAGAATTCGAGCTCAGTTAAATTGCTGTTTTTGCTTATATCTCATTTCTCTATATGTTTTGATTAAGGTGCTACATGTTTACCGCTTTGATATTACGTGAATTGTATTTATAAAAACTGTGCCGAAAACCCTTCTCTTCTTACCTCCGGGGATGTGCTTACTGGTTGAGACTCCCCTTTCTGTTAGTGTCAATATAAAAAATAAGTAATAGAGGTCGGATAAGTTACATAGCCGAACGACCCCGCGGGTCCTCGGTACGTAGCCCCCTCCTCGATCCGAGTCGTCCACTCGGGTACACGGTCTAGCACCATAAAAACATCATGATATTGAGCCTAAGTCTAGGACGTTTATTTGCATCATATCTGACTTAGGGGACTCAATACAGGGGTTGGGTCCGTCTAGGACAGGTGACCGGAATATCAAAGACCGAGCATATTATATATTGCATTTATTTATCCTGGATTATTATGCGGACCGACTAAATTCCTAAAAAATAAAAGAAAGAGAATTTTAGAAAAAAAGTATCAAAATATTGACGAAACGATATTGAAAAATTTGAAAAGAAAGTTTGAAAAATAGGTGGAATGATTTTTTGTTGAAATAATTGGTCACAAAATAATCTGACCGAACTACGCAGGTTTGATTCTCACCACTAGGTGAGATATGTAGGCAACCCTCATCGGGTCCAACCACCCTTTTCAAAAAAAAAAATGTGTGTGTTTAATTTTGTCAATAAAATCAAAGTGATGCCGTTTTTGAAAATAGCCGAATGTTCCGAAAGGACGCCGGAAAGCTGTCTATGCAAAAATGGCACTTTGAAATCTTTTCATTTTTTTTGAATAATAGCCTTAAAATACCCCTTGTGGAAATGTTGAAAGGCCACCCCTTTTTTTTAAAAAAAAATAACCAAAAATATCGAGTTTTAATTTTTAATAAATCAAAGTGATGCTATTCTTGTTTAAAATAAGCCGAATGTCCCCAAAAGGACGCCGGAAGGCAGTTTTTGCCATAATAGCCACTTTGAGTCATTTTAATAATTTGCGGGCATGACCTTGAAATATCCCTTGAGGAAATGTCGAAAGGCTGTATTCGCAAAATCAGGTTAGAACCATCTATCATCTTTATAAAAATAATCACTTTATCAAATAAGCCATTACATGACCGATTTTGCTAAAATAGCCACATTTGGCATTAAGCTTCCTCAGTCTTGTGTTGGCCTGTGGCGAATGCTGAATGATGCCCCATGGGCCCTAGGATGACAAATTTTGAATTTGTATCTTCTTAAATAAGTTTTGCAAAAATAGCCACTTTGTCTAAATAAGCCATTACATGGCCAGTTTATGAAAAATAGTCAATTGATATTAAAAACTTCTCAATCTTGTGTTGGCTTGTGGCGATGCCGAACGATGCCCCATGAGCCCTAGGATGAGAAAATTTTCGAGTTTGTTTTCTTAAACAAATTTTTGCAAAATAGTCACTTTGCCAAAATAAGCCATTACATGGCCAATTTTGTAGAAAGTCATAATTGACACCAAAAGCATTCTTATTTTTGTAGAAATCTCTGGCATAAGATGTGAAATTTTTCATCAAAATTTGTAGTTGGAATCGACTTTTATAATTTTCCTTCAGAGAAAACATTTTGAAAAAAAAAATCAAATAAACATCTCTTTATTCTTGCATTAATTTGCAAGAACTACGCTCGATCTGATTCATGCGGGGTCATGATACGTAGGCAATCCACATAGGATTCGAACATATCCATAATAAAAATAAAAAAAAAGAAGAAAAGAAAAAAAAACATAAAAAGGAAAAAAGAAAAGAAAATAGCAGAAAAACAAAGGAAATCAATAAGCGAAATACCTTAACGCTAACATGGTGACTTCATTTTGTTAATCCAGAAAGTTGAGGTAGCTGGTTGTGGTAACCGACATCAGAGCTGTTACGAGTGCTCAAGAGACTATGACGTCCCGGCCCGTCGTCACGGGAATTACCACCCTATTATGATGTAATTATATGTATTATGCTTTTATATCAGTGTTAGAGTCTATCGGGGGAGTTAGGAGTGAATTGGATTGAAAATGAGGCATATAGCCTTTTTGAAGGAAATTTGAATATGAAAAGTCAACCTAGAGTTGACTATTTAGTTAGAGGGCTCGAAATCGGATTCTGATGATTTGGTTAGTTCTGGGAGGTGATTTGTGACTTAGAGGAGCGATCAGAATTGAATTTGGAGGTCCAATGTAGAAATAGACTTGAATTGGCTAAGGTTGAATTTTGGCGAAATCCGAACGGTAGGTGAGATTTTGATCCGGGGGTCGGAATGGAATTCCGACAATTTCTTTAGCTTCGTCATGTGATTTTGGATATGTCCGCAAATTTTCAGGTCATTCGGACGTCGTTTGGTCGGGTTTTAGATCGAATGTGTAATTCGAAAAATTTTAAGGAATGTAGGCTTGAATTCGATGTGAATTATGGGTTTTGATATTGTTAGACGTGTTTTGAGGATTGGAACAAGTTCGAATAAGGTATTAGGATGTGTTGGTGTGTTTGGATGAGGTCCCGGGGGCCTCGGGGAGCTTTCGGATGGTCAAACGGGAGAAAATATGGAAAATTGCAGACTTTGTGTACTTGTTCTATTGTTTTCGC
>JASVEL010003065.1:0-144359 GCA_032618575.1 Nicotiana noctiflora | reverse complement strand
GAAGTACAACCGGGTGTGGTAGCTCAGGTCGGTGATAGAGCAGCTAGGTTTGCGATGCTTTGTAGAGGCTGGATAGGTTCACCAAGCTCTTCACTACTATCTTCAGCGGTGCATCTACTAAGGATACCAAGATTATGTGGACATCTGTCACGAGGTTCTTCGGAACATGGGTATTGTTGAACCAATGGGGTCAATTTTGCTACATTTCGCTTGTCTGGATCCGCCAAGACTTGGTGGAGATATTATTGCTTAGCTAGACCAGCCAGATCACCAACCTTGACTTGGGAGCAGTTTATAGTGTTATTCTAGAGAAGTTTCTCCCCGTTGCTCAAAGAGAGGCCTATGAGAGGCAGTTTAAGTGCCTCCAGCAGGGTTCCATAACTGTTACCCAGTACGAGACCAGGCTCATTGACTTAGCTCGCAATGCTCTTGTCATACTTCCCACTAAGAAAGAAAGAGGGTGGGGAAGTTTATTGACGGTCTTATTTAGCCGATTCGTCTTCAAATAGCTAGGGAGGCTGGGAGTGAGATCACTTTTCAGGAGGCGGACAATGTGGCCCGCGGAGTTGAGATGGTTCTATCGTAGGGAGGTGGTCATGGGTCAAGCAAGAGGCCCCGTCATTCAGAAAGATCAATGGTATATTGTCTGGAGGTAGAGATTCATATGGTATATGCCATCCTCCTAGGCCTTACCAGTCAACACTTCAGGTTTCTCACGGTGATTTAGGTAGTCGTGGTCCCCAGATGTAGTATTCTGATAAGCAGTCCTACATTTCACCACCTTCTCCTATCAGTGCACCACCGCTTCAGAGTTTTCGGGGTGGTCATGCAGGTCGTTAGGGCCAGCAATCTCAGCAGCCAAGGGTTTGTTACACTTGTGGTAATCCGAGTCATATTACTAGGCTTTGCCCTCGAGTATTGAGCAACTCTCAGCATCAGGGTTCTCGTGCCATGGTACAAGCACCAGGTGTTCCACAGCCCGCCCATCCAGCTCGAGGTGGGCGGTAGAGGTGCTAGAGGTGGAGGTAGAGGTACGAGAGGTAGAGCTGAGGCGGCTAAAGGTGGAGGCCAGCCAGCAGCATGCCGACTTAGAGATGTGGTTCAGGGTGGTGCGGCCCAGCCCCGATGTTATGTTCTTTAGGTTAGGCCCGAGGCTGAGGCTTTAGATGTAGTTATTATAGGTACAGTTCTAGTTTGTGATAGAGATGCTTCGGTGTTATTTGATCTAGGGTCTAAGTATTCGTATCTGTCATCTTATTTGGCACCGTATCTGGTCATGCCTAGAGATTCATGGAGTGTTTCTATTTATGTTTCTACATTGGTAGGTTATTCTATTATGGTCGATCGAGTCCATCATTCTTGTATTGTGGTAATTAGGGGTCTTGAAGCTCGTGTAGATTTGTTGTTTTTAAACATGGTTGACTTCGATGTTATATTGGGGATGGACTGGTTATCACCTTACTATGCTATCTTGGACTGTCATGCCAAGACTGTGACCTTAACCTTACCGGGTATACCTCATTTAGAGTGGAGAGGGACTCCTATCCATTCTACCCGTAGTGTTATCTCATATGTGAAGGCAAGGTGTGTGGTCGAGAAGGGGCGTTTGGCTTATTTAGCATATGTTCGTGATTCGAGCACTTAGGTTCCTTCTATTAATTATACGCCCGTTGTTCTTGAGTTTTCTGATGTTTTCCCTTAAGACCGGTCGGGTATGCCACCAGACAGGGATATTGACTATTGTATTGATTTGGCTCCGGGAACTCAACCCATTTATATCCCACCGTATCATATAGTCCTGCCTGGGTTGAAAGAATTAAAGGATGAGTTGCAAGACTTGCTTGAGAATGGTTTCTTTAGACCTAGTATTTCGCCTTGGGGTGCAAATGTGTTGTTTGTCAAGAAGAAGGATGAGGCAATGAGAATGTGTATTGATTACTAGCAATTGAACAAGGTTACAATCAAGAATAAGTATCCGCTGCCGATGATTAATGATTTGTTCGATCAACTTCAGGGTGACAAGGTATTTTAAATGATTGACTTGCGATCTGGCTACCATTAGTTGAGGATTAGGGAATCTGATGTCCCTAAGACAACTTACCATACCCGGTACAAGCATTATGAGTTTTTGGTTATGTCATTCGGGTTGACAAATGCCCCATCAACTTTTATGGATTTGATAAAACAAATGTTCAGGCCTTATTTGGGTTCATTCGTGATAGTCTTCATTGATGATATATTGATATATTCCACAGCCGGGAGGAGCACGAGCAGCACCTTAGACTGATTTTCAGAATTTAAGGGATAGTCAGTTATATGCAATGTTCTCGAAGTGTGAGTTCTCATTAGAGTTATTGAAGGATTATGATATCACCATTTTATATCACCCGGAAAAGGCCAATGTGGAGGTCGATACTTTGAGTAGGAAGTTAGCCAATATGGGTAGTCTTGTTTATATTCTGGTCGGCGAGAGACCGCTTGCTTTGGATGATCAAGCTTTAGCCAATAAGTTTGTGAGACTGAATGTTTTTTAGCCTAGTCATGTGTTAGCTTGAATGGTCGCTCGTTCTTTATTATTGGAGCGTATCCGTGATCGGCTGTATGATGATCCCCATTTGTGTGTCCTTAGAGACACGGTACAGCGAGGAGGTGCTAGGTAGGTTACCTTAGATTATGATGGAGTTTTTAGATTGCAGGGTCGAGTTTTTGTTCCTAATGTGGATGGCCTCCGAGAGTTGATTCTATAGGAGGCCCATAACTCCAGGTACTCTATTCATCTGGTCGCTGTGAAGATGTATCAGGATTTGCAGCACCCTTACTGGTGGCATAGAATGAAGAAGGATATCGTTGCATATGTGGCCCGGTGTTTAAATTGTTAGCAGGTTAAGTACGAGCATTAGAAGCCTGGTGATTTATTTTAGAATATTGAGCTTACCGAGTGGAAGTGAGAGAGGATCACTATGGACTTTGTTACTGGACTCCTGCAAACTCGGAAAAAGTTCGACGCAGTATGGGTCATTGTTGATAGGCTGACCAAGTCACATTTCATTCATGTGGCAGTCTCCTATTCTTCTAAGAGGTTAGCTGAGATCTATATTCGTGAGATTGTTCGCCTTTATGGTGTGTCCGTATCTATCATTTCAGACCGGGGTACGTAGTTTACCTCACATTTTTGGAGAGCATTTCAGCGAGAGTTGGGCATACAAGTTGAGTTGAGCACAACATTTCATCCCTAGACAGACGGGTAGTCCGAGCGGACTATTCAGATTTTGGAGGATATGCTCCGAGCTTATTTCATTGACTTTGGAGTCTCATGGGATTAGTTTTTTCCTTTATCAGAGTTTGCCTACAACCAAAAGCTACCAGTCGAGTATTCAGATGGCTCCTTATGAGGTTTATATGGTAGTCGGTGTCGGTCTCCGGTTGGAAGTTTTGAGCAGGGATAGGCTCGGTTGTTGGGTACGGATCCGGTGCAGGATGCCTTGGACATGGTCAAGATCATTTAAGATAGGCTTCGTACAATTCAGTCTAGGCAAAAGAGTTATGACGACCGTAATGTTCGTGATTTGTCATTCACGATCGGTGAACGGGCATTGCTCCGAGTGTCTCCTATGAAGGGCATGATGAGAATTTGGAAGAAGGGCAAGCTTATCCCTAGGTTCATTGGTCCATTTGAGATTCTTGACCGAGTGGGGGAGGTGGCTTATAGACTTACTTTGCCGCCGAGCTTGTCAGTCGTGCATCTAGTGTTTCATGTGTCCATGCTTAGGAGGTATCACGGCAATTCATCCCACGTGTTATATTTTAGCACTATCCATTAGGATAAGGACTTGTCTTATTAGGAGAAGTCGGTAGCTATTCTAGACCAGCAGGTTCGTCAGTTGAGGTCGAAGAGTTTTCCTTCTGTTCGTGTTTAGTGGAGAGGCCAGCCTGCTGAAGCATCGACCTGGGAGTCTGAGTTCGATATGCATAGACGTTGTCCCCATCTTTTTTCCCGACTCGGATACTTACTTCTGATGTCCGTTCGAGGACGAACAATTATTTTATAGGTGGAGAATGTGATGGCCCAAACGGTCATCACTGGTTTTAAATTAAATTCTATGTTTCTGAGGCCTTGAAAACCTTATTTAGAGTCACCTCGATTTGTGTGCATAGTCCGGGCGCATAGCCGGAAAGCTTAAATATGAAAATCTATGAAAAATGATAATTTTTGGTTAAAAAATGAGTTAATTTGACTTAGGTCTACATTTTGGATAATGAACACAGACCCATGATTTGATGGTCCCGGAGGATCCGTAGTAAAATATGGGGCTTGGGCGAATATCCGGAATCGAATTTCGAGGTACGAGCCCGAGAAATAATTTTTTAAAGGAAATTGTTTAAATAAATTTGAAATGAAATTTGATTAGAACATGTTAGTATCGGGCCCGTTTTTTAGTTCTGGTGCCCGGTATAGGTCTTATATATGATTTAAGTCATTTCTGTAAAATTTGGTGAAAAATGGGCGTCGTTTGACATGATTCGGACCTAGATTGCCAAAGTTGATGGTTTAAGAAGTTTGAGAAAATTGCTTTTATTTTGAGGTTTAATTTGTTGATAACGATGTTATTTTGAAGATTTGATCGCACGAATAGTCCGTAGGATATTTTTGAGGTTATGTGTATAATTGGTTTGGAGCCCTGAAGGCTCGTGTGAGTTTTAGATAGGTTTCAGAGTGTTTTAAACATAGAAACAAATCTGGATTTTCTGTTGTATCTGGTGTTCAGAGATTTAGTTTTATGCGATCGCATAGTAAGTCCCACAAAGTGTAAAACTTCAGGGTCCTATTTTGTTATATGCGATCGCATACATCTCTCCGCGATCGTGTAGAGTTAAATTTGAGAGGTCCAATTTGTTCTATGCGACCGCACTCCTAACTCCGCGATCGTAATGCATTAGCCCTAGCTTGGGAAGGGAATCTTCTTCTTCTATGCGATCGCATAGCATTATCCGTGATCGCATTGCCCCGGTCCCCTTTAACCCTATGCGATCGCATAGCCTTGAATGCGATCACAGAGCCCTGTCCCATTTACTCTATGCGATAGCACTCCTTTGTCTGCGGTCGTATAGTCCAATTTCGTCCAGTTAAATTAATAATCCAGAACAGTAGCTTTACGGGATTTTTACAAAATTTCCCAAACCTCTTTTCTCCAAAGCTCTAAGGCAAATTTTGAAGCTTTTCTTCACCATAACCTCTTGGGTAAGTAATATTTAACTTATTTTCTTCCATTTTCATCAACATCTATTAGATTTTTAGGCTCAAAATATGTAACTAAAGGTAGAAAATCATGGATTTTGGTATAGTTAGGGCTTTTTAATTAATTGTGATTTTGACCTTAATTTAGGGTCGAATTTTGGAAATAATTATATATTTGGGCTCGTGGGTGAATGAGTGATTTGATTTCAGTCTGAACCTCGTGTTTTGACCAAGTGGGCCCGGGGTCGATTTTTGGGTTTTGAGAAGTATGATTAGAAAGCTATAATTAAGTATTGGAATTGGATTGTTTAGCATTTATTGATGTTATTAAGTCGATTATGTATAGATTCGATTGGGTTGGAGCCAAGTTTGAAAGGAAAGCGGGATTTGAGGCTTGATTTGGTCGTGGAAGTTCGAGGTAAGTGTTTGGTCTAACCTTAGCTTGAGGGATTAGGATTTTAGTCATATTTGTTATGTGGTATTCGTTGCGTACGACGTATAGGCATGGTGACGAGTATCTATAAGTTGGTGTCTAGCATGACCGTGCGTCCTTATATTGTGAATATCTTGATTTCGTTGTATTCTTCATGCCTTGGAGATGATTTCTGGTTGTTGTGAAAAGTTTATGGAAGGGATTGTGACCTTTGAACATCTTGGAGCATTGGCTCGAGTTATATTATGAATTCTGGAAGTATATGAGATGATCCCTTTGGAGCATTGGCTCAAGTGGTAAAGTGAGTTATGAAGTAAAAGCTAAAGATAGAGAAAGAATTATTAAAATATACCCTTGCCGGGATTTAAGTATTTAATTGTTGTTCCCATGCCGGGATTTCTATATGGTCTTATTTATTCCCTTGCCCCTTGTTTGTGGTTGTTGTTTGGGTGAGGAAAAGTATTAATGCACGAAGGGTGATGTCATGCATTGTTGATATTGTAAGAAAAGAGTGTAAAGCACGAAGGGTGATGTTGTACCGCACGATGTGCCACTCTGTGCCGATTGTATTGATTACACGGTGAGGAAAGAGAGTAAAAGCACAAAGGATGATGCCATGCACATCTTTGATAAATAATTATTTTGGTGAGGACTATGGTAAAAACACGAAGAGGGATTGCGTGCAAACTGTTGATTTTTGTTCCTTATTGATATTCGAGTTATGTTGCTCCTTTCTTTACTTGATGCCTTTCTATTCAGAACTGTTATCTCCCCCACAACATATTCCCCTTTCCCACATTGACTGGTTATTTCTGTATTTCTTTTTCGTTGTATATATTTAAACTGCACATGTTTATTTGGTACTCTGGTCCTAGCCTCGTCACAAATTCACCGAGGTTAGGCTAGGCACTTACCAGCACATAGGGACGGTTGTGCGGATACTACACTATGCACTGTGTGCAGATCTCAGAGCAGCTTTCGGACAGTAGTTGGAGTGCTTCCTTCAGTCCACCTGAAGACCGAAGATAGACCTATAGGCATCCGCAGGCCCTGACGTCTCCCTCTATCTCTATATCCTGTTTCCTTATCTTTTATTCAGAAACAATGTACTGTTGTTTTCTTCAAACCTTGTATGTAGTAATCTTAGACAGTCTGTGATACTGTGACACCAAATCTTGGGTATTTGAGGTTTTAGAAGTTGTAATAGGCGTTGATTCCAGATATTTTATAGTTACCTTCCGCTAAATTATTTAAAGTTGCGCTGATTTCATGTTATCGCTTATATTTGTTAAAAGGAAGTAATTTGTTAATGGAGAAAGTAGTTAAGTTTTGGCTTGCCTAGCACTTAATAGTAGGTGCTATCACGATTCCCGAGGGAGGGATAATTCGGATAGTGACATTTCAAGATCATACCTGAAACTTACAATTAATATTATATCAATTGTATTAAATACCATGGAAGCAATTAATAATTATCTATCTATCTATATATATCTATAATTGATGGCACTCTCCTAACCAAGGATTTCAAATTATCTTTTTTCTCTATTTTTTCACGTTTCTCCCACTCATTCTTTTTATTTTAATTTAATTGTAATAATTATGCAGGAGTCTAAAGTTATGTCTCTTGAAAAATAATTTCAAAAGTCATTACTATTCATAAATAACCGTTTCTTTGCATGAGAGAACCCAACAGCCAAATCGAAGAATTTGTGGCAATTATATACAGAATCTAATGCCTCATCACAATGGTGAGGAATTTCTGCATCATGTATATTGAAAAGGAAACTGAAAAGGTTTTTTATATTTGGTTTTGATAATCATTTGTCACTTCAAAGCTTTAGTCCACTTCTATGGAGTGGGAGCATCCTCTCCCTTTTTAAAAGGTTCTGTTTTCCTTCCTTCATTCAAGCATATGCATTTTTGTTTTTCCTTTACTCATTTATCCCATTTGAATGGATCACGGCATTTGAAATCATTCTAAAAAAATGACTTCTAAAGGACATATAGGATCACGACCTTTCCATCGATATCACCATTTACATATTCTCATTTGATATCTTACTTTCTGTATATTTTATTTCTCTCTATCTGGTATCAAAAAAATAATTCAAAAAATAATTCACAAAAATATTAGTGAAAGCCATGGTAATACCTTGAACTCGGCCTATAATTTTTCCTCAAGTAGTAGGAACTAGAGAAGTAAGTACTTTTGGTAATTTTTATATAGAGAAGTAAATACTTTTGCCAATTTTCATATAGCAATCGTTGTTTTCACAGATTTTACAAACATATTCTGGACATACTTTGTTATTTTTCAGGTTTATAACAAGAGATTTGCCGCTTGAAATTTCGGTGCTAGGACAGAGAGATCCTTGACGTTGTAGCTTTGATGTAGAAAGTCGTTATTTCATATGTGTGGATGTTGGTCAGGTGTGAATTTTACATTTTCAAATTGGCCAGGTTTATTAAAATCTTCACTTTTCTTAAAACATAGCATTTCTATTTCTTAAGACCTTTTTCTATGGAACTCACGGGCTAACTCGTATCTTGATGCTGAGTTCATATAACCATTTGAATCATGCAAGATATATATTATTATGAATTTATGATTATCTATTGAAGTTAATAATAAATTTAAATATAAATGAAGTCCAAATAGTTTACATATCATAAAAATAAGAAAAATAAATTTTTTTAAAAAACTATTTCCTCTTTTTTGTATTTTCAGAAAATCAAAGAAATGATAAAAATTTAGGAACCTATATAGATTGTAAGAACTAAAAATCTGATAAAACTGTTTACTTAAGTTTCTAATTTCTAATGAGGAAATAAAAAATCTAAACTTGATACTAAAATCTTTTTTATAATACTTAAAACTATAAAAATAATTAAAATGAGCGAGATGATAAAAGAATGTGTAAAAAATTTGTTTGTGTGAAAGCATAAAAAACGAAGATAATATTTTACCGAACCGTTAGTTGAAATATAAACAATTGAAGTGTAGTGTGATGTGTCGCACCTCCTTTTTCCGCTACCCGTGAGGGCGCGAGATGTAAAGGGAATTTTTCCAAAGGACAATCAAAACGGGATTCATTTATTAAGAGATTCAGAATCGCCACTTGAGAGATTTATGGTGCCCCAAGTTACCGGTTCGAATCCCGAATTGAGGAAAGGTTTGACTTTATTTAATAGTCCGCGAACCAGAAATCCAGATAAGGAATTCTGTTAACCCAGGAGAAGGTGTTAGGCATTTCCGAATTCCGTGGTTCTAGCACGGTCACTTAATTATCATATTTCGGCTTATTTATCTGATTTTTAACAATTATGAACTTACGTGCCAATTATTACTTTGAACCGCTTTTATCATGTATTATATTGGAAGAAGATTACAACGTCGTGAGAATGCATCTCGAATTTCGTCACATAAATGTGTCCGCAATTTTTGATGTGTTCCGACTTCATTGAGATTTGGATTAGGGTCACATAAATATGTACCCGAGTTTAGGGAGATAATTTTATTAAGTACGTGCCTAAAGATACTAGCGCATTATTACTTTGGGAATGCCGTGAAATTCGCTAAACGGCATGTCCCGCAATCTAAGTATTTTTTAACACATGTACGTTTAGGAGGGTCCCGCAATTTTATGTTTTATGAACGAGGCTTGTCTCATTTATTTCTTAAAGGGCATTCCTAAAGTGACTATATTCTTTATGTTCAATTCATCTCTAAAGTAAAAAAAGAGAACTCTTAATTAATTACATGCTTGAAAAACTCGGATCACTTATCAACTAACAACTTAAGACAAATACTAACGAAATATCTACAATTTAGCCTTACATAACGAGAAATTATTTTAGTGCCACATTCTGTAAGCGAATATTACGAAAAAGTAAAAATGATGAATAGAATATGGGATCTACAATTAATATTATAAAATAGACTAATGATAACCAAGCTAAATTAAACTTTACATTATTAGATGAATAAAACTTTAAAATCAATTATTTACGTTTATTTTTTGAAAGCAAATTTGACCTTACTCATTAACATCTATTCAAAAGTTTATCAAACTTAACCTTATCTTGTTTTATTTGAACTCAAGTTACGCCTACCGGATTATGATCTTAACCTTGCTATGCCAAGGCTAACATCACCTATAGAAGATTTAACCGATTTCATGAGATTATTAGCTATATTATTTATGCATGATGCTTATATACGAGTGTTGTGCACAAAACTCAAAATCATAAACTACAACGTATTTATAGTCTAGTTTCATGAGTCCACAATTACACTTTAAATCCAACCATCTACTATCGATTATATAAACGAAATTTAAGAGATACAAAACGTGCAAATGTACTATAGTCCATAGAGTTTCTATAGTTCAGTTCATACATGGCAAAAGCTATTCTAATACATGCTAAAATACATCAAATAGATAGTTGAAAACTAAACACACATAAACGGAGAAGTTTCGATGGCATCATCCCACCAATTTCATTTCATATGTTTGAAAGCTTAGGATAAGTACATGGTATATAAATTCAAAAGAAGATGAAGATCAGTAGAGGCAGCGACAATACGAGCAACCAAATAGTAGATTCGACAGCAAACTCCCACAGTACCAAACCAATTCAATCAACAGAGCAATTTTTGAGAAAAAAAGGGACCAAACTGAGACTACTGAAACAAATTCCAACAGCAAACAACAAGTAGTAACACTCCAAAGACAACTCAGTTCAAACCAAATTGCACCAATAGGAATGCCAAATGCAAATCCGCAAGTAAAACAGAGATAACCAGCAGTAGTGCAACAAATGACTTCTGGTTCTCAAACACTCAAAGAACAAAAGAAAAACTCAAACTTCAAGGAAACAGACTTCTTTCACAAAAGGCCTCACTATAGTTTTAACTCCCAGCTCTCTTAAAAATCTGTTTTCTGCCTGTTTTTGTGTGTGTGAAAGTATGTGTGTCTTGAATCAGTACTCTCTTCCCCTTTTATAGATAACAACAGACCCTTTAACCTTCGGAATTATTCAAATTTTCTCCTGGTATTGCCTTGCACATGCCCAACTAACCTTTTTAATCCCCCCCCCCCCCATGTGTGTTCTGATTTTCCAGCTCTTAAGAGCACTCAACAAAATTAAGAAAGTATTTCCTGACCATTATATTCCCTGACAGCCCCTTTTCCTTATAAAACTATTTTTATTTTATTAAACTATATCAAAACAACAGGCTGAATCAGGCATGCCTGATTATCACATGGCTTCCATTTAGTTCAAATAGTTCAATTCAAATTCATCAAATTCATTAATCCAACAAACCAATCTTAAAAATGCAAATTCCGGATGGAGCAAATATTGAGCATTACTGCTACATTATTCTAACCACATCCCTATACGACTAATCGATGACATTTAAAACAATCGATTAACAGTGTATACACAATTAGCAGCAAACCAACAAGCATACATGGGATTCATGTTGTACTAATAGAAGCAGGGCATTATCAGGAAACCAACTATTCGACTAAACACATTCTAATCGAATACATGGCTTAATCATTTGATCGACTATGAATAGAAAAATATTGTGACCAAATAAAAGGTCAATTTAGAAGATGGACAGAATTGAACAAATCAGAATTCAAATATGCTAATCAAAACAAATAACCAAGCATTAAACAGAACAAAAGAAAGGAAAGAAATTACCTCTAGAATTTAAAACTGGACGGACCTAGGCTTTAAATCGGACTGTGATCATTTTGAGGTCAAACGGAACTTAGTCGAAGTATTTTCAACTGAAAATACTCCGATTAAGGTCTATTAGACCCCAAATCTCTAATTAATCGAACAAATTTTGCCATTTAGATTTTTTAGGGTTCTTGAAGTCTCGATTTAGGGTTCGAACAGTCTTGGTCAGATTCGAAGGGAACCAAGGTTATTCGGGGTATGAGGGATGTTAGGGGAGTGATTGGTGTGAATTTGGGGCGGTTGGGGTAGCTTTGAGCTTTGCTCGAATCTTTAAATGAAGATTCGAGAAGAGGGGAAATGATTCGATCCAAACCATGCTCGAGGTTGGAATGGGGAGGTTGAGGCGAGTGTGCGGTGTAAAAATGAGAGTGTTTGGCCTACCGGAACCGCCGTGAGGCGATTTCCGGTAGGCGGAGGGCGGCGGGGTTCGGCGAGGCTTCTGTCTCTAGGGTTATGGAGATGAAATGAAAATGCAAAATGGGGAAAAACGGGTTTGGGGGTGTTTAGTGTATTGGTATTAATGTTTTAATCTGGGCCGTTGGATTATACCAACCAACAACTCAGATTTAAAAGAAACAGCTCAGATTTAAAAGAAATTACGGCGATCCGGTTTGGTAATGGGTCGGGGTCGGATAGCGGATGTGGGTTAGGGTTGGTATGGTCTTGACCGTTCGATCAATTGAATTGAACGGCCTGGATTAGTGCTTCTGAAACAGCGTCGTTTCTGTATTAATGAGGCTGGGCTGAACCGTTTGATCTTTGGGAGATCAATGGCTCAGATTTTGTGCATCAACACGATGTCGTTTGGGTGGTCTTGGAGACATATTAAATTTGACCGGGTGAAGTGTGTTGAATTGGGCTGGATTGGATGATTTTGGGTGTGGCCCAGTTCGATTTTCTTCCTATTTTTGCTGCTAAATGTGTATAGCAGCGACATTGGACTTGCTACACCTCAAGCCATTACTAAATATTATTTGTGACGACTACAACAGTCGCCACAAAATCTCTACATTTAATGGCGGCAACGTCGCCACAAAAATAATACCAAGTTGCCACAAAATATGTTCCACAAAACAGTTTCAGGAACAAGTCGCCACTGAATAGTTGCTTTTAGCAGCGACTATTTTCGCTACAAAACATTTATAACTATCAGTGGCAGCCTTTAATCGCTACTACAGAGTTGCTTTTAGTAGCAGTTGAAATCGCCACAAAAACAATTGATTATTACCAAAAAAAACTCAATAATCCGTGGATAGTTGCTTGTAGCAGCGACTATTTTCGCTACAAAACATTTATAACTATCAGTGGCAGCCTTTAATCGCTACTACAGAGTTGGTTTTAGTAGCAGTTGAAATCGCCACAAAAACAATTGATTATTACCAAAAAAAAAACTCAGTAATCAGTGGCGACTATGAACTCGCTGCTATAGAGTTGCTTTTAGTAGCAGTTGATGTTGCCACAAAAAACTCAATAATCAGTGGCGACTATGAGTTCGCTGCTGCAGAATGACATTTAGTGGCAATGATAAATGCTACAAAAACTATTAAACAATCAATGGGAACTTCAATATTGCAAAATGAAATTTTGTCGCCACTGTAACATTTAATTCAGGAATTATAATGACCAAAATTATATAAACGTATCCAATAGTATTTCACAAACACCAAAAGAATATCTTAAGTTGGATATTACATACTTCCATTACTAAAATGCAAATTACATATATAATGCATAATACTTCATTGTAATTGTATGCATATACATCCCAAAAGAGCAAAATACTAAGTGCCTTGAAGCCCCTCCTTGATTGTCTCTATTGTTTAAGAACCTTGTCCCTGCTATTACACAAAAAAAATACAAGATCACTTTAATGCATGTACCGTAAGTGCACTGCATAAAAAATTTCAGCCACTTAGCAACACTACAAGTATCTTATACAAGAACATAAATGAGGAGAATGCAATTTCTTTCACAAATTAGGAAGAGAGTAGAACAATAATTGGTGATGATCCAACCCCCATAATATTCACCAGGAATTATCCCCTCCCCCGCTCAACAGTCAACAGAACAATTCTTTTACATTCAAAAAGTTAAAAAGACGAATATTCTTTGATGTATATAGTTCGGTTCAGACCTTAACAAGAGCAACACTACCCCTTAATATCATTTTAGCAAACATAAAATCATAATTTTCAATTACTGAAATATGTCTGTAAGTACCATCACCAAATAATTCTGTATCCTTTTTTCCTGAAAAAACAATACAAGGAGAAAGAAATGGTACAAGCAACACTATAGTACACATCAAATATCAGATGAGATTCAAATAAACATTAGTGTAACAGTTTGCACGGCGTGTACAAGAAGAAAAAGAGATAGCATGACAAATACAATCCACCCCATCTCTCAGATTGGTTTAAGCCCTTGAAAATTTGATTGATAATAAATCCATCAATTGTCTTACCATTCAGTCATATTCCTGAATGTATGGTTCCTCCTATTTTATAACGAGAAAACTTTCGCATTCCACTAAATAAACTTACACCTCAAACCCACGATCGCATTCTAGTATTATCTCGGTTTTCTTGTCATACAGTAACAAGCTCACAAACCTAACAAATCACAAGCCTTTTCTATAGAAGCACATTTCTAAAATATTTTCTCTCTTCATGTACAAATAACCTATTAAAACACAACTTTACTCTAAGCTCCATAAACATTTCATCTTCTGTTTCCTCCCACCCATCGAACATAAAACCCTGTGTACTAGAAATCATATGAACAAAGGCTTAATCCCAGACAACGTCTAGCAAATTAGGGCCACTACAGAAACTAGAAACCCACAAGAGCATAAACTGTCCGATAACAATCTAGGCATATACCAATCACTAAGCGTATCAGCCAAGAATGCAGCATGGTTTTGCACAAGAAGCTGGTCTTTTAGGCACTGAAGCAACTTTAAAGCCATGAAATATAGCATGCTACATAGACAAATGTTATAACATATGCTTCATAGTCATATACAACTAATAAGGTAGTCAAATCAGCGAAGGTTTAACAAATAAATAAGATCAGTGTAAACTGAAATGACGGCTCAACAGTTATTAAAATCATACATGATTATTCGGAAGCTAAATGCACGTCTGATAGAGTTTTGGATCGTGACAACCACAAGTGTCCTTTGGTGATCGACATATACAGTGGTACGAGCTATCCAAACTAATTTACAAGTATTTATTACCAGGAAGAAGTGTTTTTGCAATCAACTAATTTACATGTATTTATTACCATTAGTTTTTACTACTTAGTTCAATGTTCAGAGAAGTATTTACTCAAACAAATTAAAAGCTTGAAAGTGAAGGTGGATTTGGTTGAATTGTGACACCAAGTGATGAGAAAGGGGTGAGGGGTAAGAATTAATTTATAGACAAGGAGATACAGTGAAACATAATCTATTTTACATCATTAAAATGAGTTATCTCTGATAGCTCAATTTTTTAGACTCTGTCTATGTGGTCACAAAATTCAAGCTCTAATATAGGTATTTCCATTTTCCAGTGTTAATTGAGGAGAAAGGTTGGTCACTCGGTATAGGTGTGAAACCGGGGTAACATATATCCTGATCTTTAACAAAGAAAACAAATACAGAACTGTCCTCTAGAAAAACAGGCCAGAATCGCACCAGAACTTCAGGCAAATACCGGATTGTCCAAACACACCAAAAAACAGTCCAAACAGGCAAACAATATAGAACTATCCCAAACACATAACTGTCCAAAACAGACCAGAATCGCACCAGAACTTCAGGCAAATACAGAACTGTCCAAACAAACCAAAAAACAGTCCAAACAGGCAAACAATACAGAACTGTCCCAAACACATAACTGTCCAAAACAGACCAGAATCGCACCAGAATTTCAGGCAAATACAGAACTGTCCAAACAAACCAAAAAAATAGTCCAAACAGGCAAACAATACAGAACTGTCCCAAACACATAACTGTCCAAAACAGACCAGAATCGCACCAGAATTTCAGAATCGCACCCGAACATATATTTCAGAATCGATCAGAATTTCAGAATCGCACCAAAACTTGTACCAAACCAACAACTTATTGTCATAAAGATAAGTAAAGAAGGAGAAGATGAAGAAAGTAATTGTCAAGAAGGATGGGAGAAGATTCAAGTCGCAAAGAAGAAGAAATATCAAAAAGGAAGAGTATAAAAACATTAAGAGTAAATTACCTGTTGCATTTTGGTCATAAGAGCACCCAGTTGTTCTTGGATCTTCTTGGCTACTTCTACACTCACCCTGTTCTCTACTTCCAGATTCACATGTTCAAGCTTTTCATCCAACTTTCTTTGTAACTCTTGCTCCATGTTCCTATTCAACTCCGCAGACATTTGTTCACGTTCCGCTTGCAACTTTCGATCCATATCAGCTTGCATCTCTTGACGCACGGTTTCTATTGCAGAAGACACACTAGCCTCTATGTTTGCCGCTTGCATGCGACTACTTTTTGGAGGCTTCTTTCCATAACCTTTACCACGAACATAGCCTGTCCTTTCACCAAGAACAGAGGATAAAATCTCATCTCTAGTCATGGGATGCTCGATCTCTTCAGATTGTTGCTGAGACACAAGTTCCTGGAGCTGGCACTGCAATTACGCATAGCTATTTACACCAAAACTAATAAAAAAGAGTAAAAGATAGTAAGCTATTAATTTAAGAATATTACGTGAATCTGCTGGGATTGTGGATCCACCCACACTGTTTCTCCTCTATCATTTTTACGTGTATGTTGGATCTCCCAAACTCTATCCGGTGGTTCCTTTTCTCCCGTAGCAGGATTTTTCTAATATATAGTTCAACATGGAAATAATACATAATCAAAATAAATGAATATATAAATTACAAAGATGTTTAATTAATAACATGAAAGTAAATATATTTCACCGTCGATTCCTCTACTTCTGCAAAAGACCTCGTACCACAAGCATGCTTAGTTATCCGCTTTTCCCTATTCTTTCTATTTCTCTCGCTTACAACCTGCATTAAGTCAATGATTAAGAAGCCATTATTGAAAGGGCAGTGAACCAAACATTGTTATTAAGATACCTTAAATTCCGGACTTCCAAAATACGCTACTAAGTATTTCCAGTCCTCTAGCTCAACATCTATAGGTCGACGAGACAATATGTTTCCTTCAGCAACATGGCGAGAGTAGAAAATGCTCAGTCGAGCTTTCCAAGCTCTGAAAAGTCGTCGCATAGTATCGATAACAAAGGCTTGAAGCTTATGCTCTCGCACGCCGCCAAGAACTTCAAATTTATCCTGAACATAGATGTACCATTATATTTTATATGATAGTCACAAAAATAAATGATGCAACATGAAGTCTATACGATATTAAAAATAATTTTACCTTGACCTTAAACCACATTGCTTCTCCATGTTTTGAAACAATCTTTTGCCAATTTCCATCACGGAACGAGACAGTGCTCCTCATGATTAAACCACAATAATTTACGATATCTCTAGCACCAGGACCTACTGCTCTATCAATATCATCTGGAATTGTAATTGTAATTTTTCCGCCATACTTAGTTTTTATATCTACTGTTTTGGATTTATATTTCCCTCTTCCTCTCTTTTTACTGCTGGAAGAAACTATACAAAGATAAAATAGTATATGTGATCAGTCTACATAGGTGCAGTCATGTTAGAAAGAAACTGGAAAAATTGGGCAGATAATTAAAGGCAAAAAAAAAATTGCCAGCATTTCGGCACTTTTCGGACGTTTAGAAAGAAAAAGAAGAAGAAGAAGAATGAAAATCAAAACTGCAAAACTTCAACTTCAGAAGAAAGTTGCTGGTGAAGAAGAATAATAACTGAATACTCCAAAACTAACCTGCACCGTTATCATTTTCAACTTCAGGAGAGGGAAGCACACTTCTGTCCAGATTCCTTGACGATACTGTCTCTATAGAAGGTCTCTGCAAAGGGTTACTTGATATTCGTCCTGTCTCTAGAGGTTGTTGACTAGGATTATTTGATTCTCCTGTCTCAGGAGATGCTGTCTCAGGAGATGCTGCAGGAGATGCTGCAGTATTCCCTATTGGTTGTACTTCTGGCCGAGACACAGATGTTGCAATATTCCTTATTGGTTGTACTTGTGGCTGAGACATCGCTCCAGCATTACCACGTCCTTGAAAATGGCCACGTCCACGACCAGTTCCACTTCTACCTTTACCTCGTCCTGTCATTTGGACCCTCCTGCATGATGTAGAAAAACATCAGTAAGTATAGAAGTGCACTGCAATCTGCACATATTGAAAGAGGCAACAAGCAGTTCAAAGGTTCATGCAGGCCAACAACAATCTGCACATAATGAAAGAGCCAACAAGTAGTTTAAATTATCTAAATCATTACAAAGGATTCTGCATAACATGGTAAGTTAAATACTTCTTCCAATTCATAACATGGTAAGTTGTTGCTACAAATGCACTACAAAGGATTCTGCATTGATGATTACAACTTGGCAACTAACGAAAACATTTCACAAAAGCTTAATATATAATCTAGTTATGAAATTAAAATTTACAAGCATAATGAATTAATTTCATTGTCATGTTTCAAAATACAGAGAACTTTTGAAGAGCATCATCAGTATCTTATACATCATTATCAAAGCCAATCTTCTTCGCTTTCTTCACCCTCGGATATATCTATATGATTGTCATTAATAAAATCTTCTTCTTCTTCATCCTCAGATGTATCTATAAGATTGTCATTAATAAAATTCTCTTCATCATCATGCACACTTGTTTGTGCTTGTTTGCTTGCATGATTGTTGTTAATACTTTGTGGTTCAACATCATTCCTGTGTAAAGACAAACCAATATCATTTTCATGGTCATTGGTACGCAAAATGTTCAATTCAGCTTCCTCTTGTTGATAAGCTCCTTCATTCAGCAATGTTTCCTCATCAACTTCTACACAATCATCATTTTCGGGCATATTGAAAAGGTCGCGAGGATTTGTCTTTACAACTACAAGCCACTCTTTATCAACCATGTCGTCCAAGTAAAAGACTTGTTCACACTGAGATGCCAATACAAATGGCTCGTTTGTGTTCAAGGCACAATGAGTATTCACACTTGTGAAGCCATATTTATCAATCTTATATCCCCTTCCCAAGCGAGCCACGTCCCACCAGTGACACTTGAATAAATAAACTTTCCTATTTCCAATATAGGACAACTCGTAAATGTCCTTCAATACACCGTAATACTCCTTATTAGAGTCTGAATCATCTCCTCTCACGAGGACTCCACTATTTTGTGTTTTTCTTCTCATCTCAAGATCTCTTGTATGGAATCTGAATCCATTCACCACAAATTTGGAATAACGATGCACCATTGGTGCAGGACCAACGGCTAAGCTTATGAGCTCCTCGTTTGCGCGGCCTTGTGCAGCTAGTACAAAGACCTACAAGCCAAACAACATCGTTGTAACTAATAACGTTGTCGTAATATTACAATAATATTAAAAATGTCACTTAACTAGACACCTACACGTGCACAAAACCAATCAACAAACCCACTGTTATGCATCCCATCACTCATTGAACCTTGTCTTCCAATCTCTCCTTGGTATTCCCTATAGTTTGACAATGGAGTCAGTCAAGATAATGTTGTTGAAACATTTAAATATGAGCCTATCTTGAGCTTAATATGATACTTACTCCATGAATGGCAGAACCTCTTCACAATTTTGAAGCACATACATACATGCTTGTTTGAACTCATCATGAGAGAGTGTGATGCCTTCTGAACCACCTTTTTTCTGCCCACTTTTTTTGAAGATAGACATCTCCCCATTTGACATAGATCCATCGTCATTCCTGGCGGGTTTGTTGAACTTGGTTGACATATTCTTTAAGTATCTGGAGCAAAATGTGAGACTTTGCTAAGCCAGCCTGACCAATCAATATCAACCACGGAGCTAGAAGCTCACTTTAGCCCATTTAGGCATATTAATTCACGAAATAACGGCGAAATATATAACGAAAACGAGGAACCAAGTCCCATAATACATCAACTCCCATAGACCAAGGGTCAAGAGTCATGAGCCTCTACTGAACATGAGTGTATAAAGGTTTACAAAATACCAAGAGCGGAAAGAAATGTCAATACAAAATCCAAAGACAGTAGGAAGGGATGTCGGGTCCTGCGGACTCTGCAGCTACCTCGAATATCCACAAACGTCGCCTCGCACAGCTACTGGATCACTGCTGAGAGGTACCTGGATCCGCACACAAGGTGCAGGGAGTAAAATGAGTACTGCCAGACTCAGGTGGTAATAAACAAGGGTAAGACAGCGCAGATAAGAAATCCGCAATAAAGCACTATGTAAAGCTATAATCGGCTACCCTGTCATAGAATCAATCTTCACTGTACCTGTACCAACAAATACCAATAAATAGCATAACAGCTAGGAGATGTAGCTAAATGCAATGCAATGCATGATATGACCGCTACGGCGTGTAGCCCGACTCCAATTTTGGGTACCCGTGCTCGCTGTGGGGGGGTTCAGACTTCGGAGGGGCTCCTACGGCCCAAGCACATCTCATAGAGATATCATCTGCGGCGTGCGGTCCGATCCAACATATATCTCGCCGCGGCGTGCGGCCCGATCCACTACTAGTCGGCTAATATGCGGATACGAGCCTCGCGAGCTCAAAAGTAGTTTTTGAAAACTCTTTTATCATTTTTTTTTCAGTGAAAACAGTAATACCAAGTTCCGGAGATTGGAATTAGCATAATAACAAAAATAGTTGCGGACTAGTAGTAAACTAGCATGTCCTATGTGATAAGACAATGATAACGATCCTCGCGGGATCCGATAACTGGCTCACGGCCCACATGTATAATCAACCGCCCAAGAAGGGGGTTCCTCGGCTCGAGAGTGGCCATTATCACAATATATATATACATATATGCAACCATCCGAGAAGGAGGTTCGACGGCTCATGAATAGCCTAATATCATAACACAGTATCAACAAGTCGGACTAAGCCATAGTCCCCAATCACGATCGACCCCGCACTCACAAGAGAGTACGTGTCTCGCCGCTATACAGTGTCACAAAGTGGTATACCAGGGTTTCGAACCCGCTGGTCATCACCCACATCTATTACTCACCTCAATACGGCGCGACGACTACTCCGCAATGTCCTTTCCTTTGAATTTAGCTCCCTCGTGCGTGGAATCTAGTCAAACCACAATAATTACATCAAATACGGGTCAAATAATCATAACCCACTTCAATTTACATGAAATTAGCATAATTACACTAAGTTGGTAAAACCCGACCCCGGGCCCCACTGCTCGGAAAATTCCGAAATTAGCACCAACGCGATCCTTATCTCGCCACGAGTCCGTGCATATAAAATTTATCGAAATCGGAGTTCAAATGGCCTCCCAAATCCAAAAATCCCGTTTTCAAAACTTCGGCCACATTTCTTCAAGATTTCAACCCAATTTCATGAAGATTGATGTTAATACTACCATAAATTGATGTTTTTGAGTCAAGAATCTTACCTCCGACGATACCCGATGACTTCTCGGTGATTTCCTCGAGTTTTCTTCTCTCTAGGGCTTGAAATTGAGTTTTGGGGGTGTAAACCCGTAACTCTCTGTTTCTGGACTTAAGTTCACTGCCAGAACAGGTTCTTCTACGCGATCGCGATCTTCCTCACGCGATCGCGATGCTCAAATTCACGGCCTCACGCGATCGCGACTTCCTTCACGCGATCGCGAAGCACAGTCACCCTGCCTCACGCGATCGCATCCTTCACTCCTGCGATCGCGTAGCATATTTCTCCTGGACCCATTTCTTCTTCTACGCGATCGCGTATATTGGCCTGCGATCGCGATCAACACCCGATCAATTCTACGCGATCGCGACTCTTACCCTGCGATCGCGATGCCTTATCTCCCCGCTCTACGCGATCGCATCCCCATCCCCGCGATCGCGGAGAGCAATTGTCTGCTGAGGTTATGACAGCAACCAGATTTTTCTCTTTTCTTTCAACAATGGTCCGTTTGGACCCCCGAATTCATCCCGAGACTCCCGGGACCCCAACGAAAACCACCAACATACTCCAAAACATGATACGAACTTATTCCAACCATAAAAACACCATACTAAACATCAAAATCACCAATTACACACGGATTCAAGCCTAAATTTCTTAAAACTTTCCGATTTACACATTCGATCAAAAACCCGACCAAACGATGTCCGAATGACCTGAAATTTTGCAAGCACATCCAAAATCACCTAACGGAGCTACAGAAATTGTCGGAATTCCATTCCGACCCCGGATCAAAATATCACCTACCATCCGGTTATCGCCAAAATTCAACATTTGCCAATTCAAGCTTAAAACTACACCGGACCTCCGAATTCAATTCCGATTGTTCTCCTAAGTCACAAATTACCTCCCGGAACTATCCGAATCATCGAATCCGATTCCGAGCATTCTAACTCAATAGTCAACTCTTGGTTGACTTTTCATATTCAAGCTTTCTTCAAACATGCTATTTGTTTCATTTTCAATCCAAATCACTCCTAACTCACCCGATATACTCTAATACTGTTTAAAAGCATAAAACATGCAATTGCAACATGACGGAGTGGTAAATTCCCGTAACGACGGGTCGGGTCGTTACATTCTCCCCAACTTAAACAAACGCTCGTCCTCGAGCGTACCGGAGTGGTACTAGAAGCAACTCAATAGGCTGAATGACCTTACCAAGCATATATTCGGGCGATCATACGTCACCCTATCTCACGCAAGTCCGAAAACACCATATAGTCAAAATTTCACGGCCCATCTGAACCATAAATCACATTGTACTTTCTGAAATCATATACCAATTGCTAGTCCCATTCCTGTACTCAGGATACACTAGAATCCACTGCAATAAGCCATACTCACCACTCCGGGTGAGATCATATGATGTATCACACAACCCAATCACTCGAGACGATAGTCTCTAATCACAACAACTGGCCACAATCACCAAATACTAACTGAAAACCTCTTTCATTAGATAGAGTCTTATTCCAACACCTCCACATCATGCCCACGGCAACCAGACACGCGATATATCGAACCCATCTCTCAGGTCAACCATTCATGAATCCATTTCACTTTTAACTGATACCACAATAGATTTCGGACCCAAATCTCGGTATTACCTTTCTAACCAACTAAAATCACATATACTCACATTCATTATTGGCTCCAACGACCATTTCGATTATAACACATCGCACTGGTAATAAGACACCTCAACACCGGCCTAAGCCGTGACGAGCACAACATAGGCTCCAATAGAAACGTCTGCACACACTCGAATCATGACAGCTCAAATCATGACAACTGTCTCCGGCAAATAGAGCTGCAATTTAATCCCTCTATGCCATCATAATATAGAACTGAGATCGCGTCTCGTATTATAGAAATAAAGTACCTGAATCCTCCTCGAGAGGTCATAACATCACGTGGCCTTGCCACAATTTATGATTCTATCCAAACACTATTACTCATGAAACACCTCAAGTTACCAAGCTCAAAAAGGTCATCCACGCACAGATCTAGGTCTGAACCCAAGCAATCAACCTCACCCACGGTGAAACAATTAATGTATGCTATCACATCCTGAAAGGACACAACCGATGTGCCATTCGCCAAACGATACTCAATACGGACTTTTCCTCAGAAGCTAGGAAGTATTGTATACCAGGTAATATATAACTAACTCTATTTTCACATTACACTGTTGCGGCGTGCAACCCGCTCCAATGACATACCCGTGGCGGCGTGCCACCCGATCTAGATACCATACATGTGGCGGCGTGCCACCCGATCCAAGTAACCCTCGTCAAATGAATACGCGTCGAGTCAAGTTGCTCATCATAATAAACATATATCGCCTCGAGTTTGGCCACATGAAACGCATCTGACAACGTTTCTCAATACTGGAACTGAATCAATGGTAGATACTTCTACACTAACATCCGCCACTAAGGTCCAACTGACAAAGCAATGCCTACCAGCCGTCCGCTGGTCCTGTGTACAACTACTCTGTTGGAGCATACTCTGATGTTCTCTGCTACGCAATTTGTGCCATTTTCCGACATAGCCCATATCACATTAGTCTAGACGACCTGGCTTATGTCAACCAGTCAGCAATCAAGTATCATAATCCGAATTCGTCTTATCAAGTCAAGAGAGAGCCTCTAAGGCTTCCGATTTCCAATAATCACAAAACGGTGTCGATGCACACGATATACAACTACTGCATAGGCGGATTAACGAGAATTTCAAGTCTCCTACACATATATAACATATGAATCACTATGCCCGATTCCGTATTTCACCGTACATATACATAACGCACATCAAGCGTCCATTCATACCACGACAGCCATTCAGAAATTTCATTATGCCATCAACGACTCAATTATTTTAGTCGATCCAACAAGAGAATACCACTCTACCATGGATATTATCGGTTTACATTACCTTGTCCCTTTGCACCATATACCCTGCCAAATTACTAGAATAGCAGTACCATTTTCTTAAATCACCAGCAGCTGTCCGCGCTGCTCAATAATTTTATTGACTTTCCATATATTATGAACTGATCTCAAAACCTAGAATATACCATTATCAACTTTCCATAACACATCGTGTATACCATATCACACTAAGACAACATGAAAATTCATATCCCTTTCCTCCGCCTCAACATTGGCGCACTCAACTAGTCAAGGACTTTCGTGATCCCATATAGAAGAAAACTCATTACACATTCCACGCTTCGCATATCGATAGGAATATACTCATCTTCAAACCATGATAAAACACATCACAAACTATTTCTTCCCATTCATTGCATAAGTTAAACTGCCAGGACTGAGTCCTTATACCCATATTATACTCATATCGGGTTACACGATTGCCAACACTCAAAAGCTTTATTGCACAATATCTGCAAGACTCCTTACTTCAACCACATACCAGGAATTAGTCGTATTCTTTATCATACCGCTTCGGTTTATTAACAAGTCATTCCATTTACCCGGTTTCCTTTCTGATTCATCTTTGATTTAATATTAGCCACTACTGTAGCACCATAACACATGAACTCATTCCACACGAGACTCGTACATAAGACCACACGGTCTGAGACATATAGGCCACTGAATACTCTCTCAATATTTCCAGAAGGATCACATCCTACAATACTTTATTTTGAAGAACCTCTTGCGATTTGAATTCGTTATCATTACCTTCCAATACGGATTACATAGAATCCCATCATTCACATAATATAACACAAGTACCGATCTCTTCTAACGAACCCACCATCTTTAGCCACATGCACAATTTTGAGACACCTGACTGTTACAAGTAAAATCTTGAACACCGTAAACAATTCTCGGGCGTCAGTCATCCTTATTCAGCTGTAATTCAACTGTCTTATTGAACAGAACCACTCGTGCCTTATTAGAACTCTGACACTGCAGATCATGATTACATACAGATACTATTAGCTATCACTCTTTTCTATACACCAAGCATTCCTTACCAACCTCGGTTCAAAATACCCTAGTATTTCTTCACATCTACGAAGCACCATAACCTTTATCAGAATTTTCCCAACATACTTAGAGACAGGAATCAACATAGCACACAATAGTGCAATCAGTTAATCAATAGCAACCTCCCCAACTTAGCTCAAAGCCATTCATCAAAGCACTTTCAACCACTCATATCAGTATTACTCAAGTGATGCCGAAATGTTAGTATGATTTTAAACTCAAGTCATTTACAAGCTTCGGCGGAGATTCGAATCATCAGAAATATTAACTCTTTTGCAATTCTTGCATTCATTCACACACAACAGTTACACCCCCTCTTTACGTGACAAAATCTTTTCTAAGTCCCGAATTTTTCAAAAATTCCGGCAGAGTTTCCTTTGTAAATTGGCCTATCCACCTGCCGGAGAATCACCAAACCATCCTAGATATACTTCCACAACTCAACAAGATATCACAATGTATTTCAACAACATTAAATATCAATACTACACGAATTATATCATCACAATTTATACTTGAACCTGCGATGTATCTGCTCGAATCATAACACATATCAATACCTTTCAATTACACATGAGAATCAACCCACCTACCTCGCCTCAATTTAGCATTTCAGCACAATACCTTCCACCAGGATACACATAGCATAATCATTTTAGTCTTCCTGAGTTTAAACTTGTTCCACTACACCTAAGGCACTTTACCTTCCAATTACGAGATATGATAATTATTCACCATGCCCATAGCTCGGGGCTACACAACAGTTTAGATAAGAGTCGAACAATTAACAACTCATCCATTAGTAAACCTTCCATAATACTCTACAGATCGGCACAAGGCCCCAAACATGGCTACTAGCCCAAGTACATAGATATAAGCCCAGTCTTAGTCACTTTACACAGTAATTTATCAATTGGGAAGGATCAAGTCCAAATCCCCAGTCACAATACCACCACGCTCGTCACATGACGCGTATTCCATCTCAACACATCACTTTATAGTGCAAATACGGGGTTTCAAACCCTCAATACATTATCTATTGCCACCACTCACAAAATCAGCACCTCGATGCTCAAGTCATAAACAAGGTCCAGCCTCAAGTCATCCTGACTGGCCCAACATGAACTCACAGAGATTATATCTCGCCCCTCGTTCGAGGAAATCACAAGCCATAAGGCAATCACATTACTGAGCGCTCGATGCGTACACAGACGTGTGGAAGGAATTTCAAAAATTATATCTCAAGCTGAATCAAGTGCGCACGATAAGAATTCCAAGAAATGTGAAGTGTTTCCTAAAGGTTCGCAGCCTCCCGAGGATAAGTACGGGCGTCCCCGTACCGATCCACAAGACTCTACTAACCGGCTCAAGACTCATGAGGCCTAGTAAACCTAGGCTTTGATACCAACTTGTCACGACCCCAAATCCGGTCGTGATGGCGCCCAGCACATTGCTAAGCCAGCCCGACCAATCAATATCAACCACGGAGCTAGAAGCTCACTTTAGCCCATTTAGGCATATTAATTCACGAAATAACAGCGAAATATATAACAAAAACGGGGAACCAAGTCCCATAATACATCAACTCCCATAGACCGAGGGTCAAGAGTCATGAGCCTCTACTGAACATGAGTGTATAAGGGTTTACAAAATACCAAGAGCGGAAAGAAATGTCAATACAAAATCCAAAGACGAGTAGGAAGGGATGTCGGGTCCTGCGGACTGCGAGCCTACCTCGAATATCCACGACGTCGCCTCGCACGGCCTGCGGATCACTGCCGAGAGGTACTTGGATCTGCACACGAGGTGCGAGGAGTAAAATGAGTACTGCCGGACTCGGTGGTAATAAACAAGGGTAAGACGGCGCAGATAAGAAATCCGCAATAAAGCACTATGTAAAGCTATAATCCGCTACCCTGTCATAGAATCAATCTTCACTGTACTGTACCAACAAATACCAATAAATAGCATAACAGCTAGCAGATGTAGCTAAATGCAATGCAATGCATGATATGACCGCTACGGCGTGTAGCACGACTCCAATTTTGGGTACCCGTGCTCACTGTGGGGGTTCAGACTCCGGAGGTGCTCCTACAGCCCAAGCACATCTCATAGAGATATCACTGCGGCGTGCAGTCCGATCCAACATATATCTCGCTGCGGCGTGCAGCCCGATCCACTACTAGTCAGCTAATATGCAGATACAGCCTCGCAAGCTCAAAAGTAGTTTTTGAAAACTCTTTTATCATTTTTCAGTTGGAAAACAGTAATACCAAGTTCCAGAGATTGGAATTAGCATAATAACAAAAATAGTTGCGGACTAGTAGTAAACTAGCATGTCTATGTGATAAGACAATGATAACGATCCTCGCGGGATCCAATAACTGGCTCACGGCCCACATGTATAATCAACCGCCCGAGAAGGGGGTTCCTCGGCTCAAGAGTGGCCATTATCACAATATATATATACATATATGCAACCATCCGAGAAGGAGGTTCGACGGCTCTAGAATAGCCAATAATACAATATCAACAGGTTGGACTAATATGTAGTCTCCAGTTCATGATCGACCCCGCACTCTCAAGAGTGTGCGTGTCTCGCCGCTATACAGCGTCACAAAGTGGTATACCGGGGTTTCGAACCCGCTGGTCATCACCCACATCTATTACTCACCTCAATACGGCGCGACGACTACTCCGCAATGTCCTTTCCTTTGAATTTAGCTCCCTCGTGCGTGGAATCTAGTCAAACCACAATAATTACATCAAATACGGGTCAAATAATCATAACCCACTTCAATTTACATGAAATTAGCATAATTACACTAAGTTGGTAAAACCCGACCCCGGGCCCCACTGCTCGGAAAATTCCGAAATTAGCACCAACGCGATCCTTATCTCGCCACGAGTCCGTGCATATAAAATTTATCGAAATCGGAGTTCAAATGGCCTCCCAAATCCAAAAATCCCGTTTTCAAAACTTCGGCCACATTTCTTCAAGATTTCAACCCAATTTCATGAAGATTGATGTTAATACTACCATAAATTGATGTTTTTGAGTCAAGAATCTTACCTCCGACGATACCCGATGACTTCTCAGTGATTTCCTCGAGTTATCTTCTCTCTAGGGCTTGAAATTGAGTTTTGGGGGTGTAACCCGTAACTCTCTGTTTCTGGACTTAAGTTCACTGCCAGAACAGGTTCTTCTACGCGATCGCGATCTTCCTCACGCGATCGCGATGCTCAAATTCACGGCCTCACGCGATCGCGACTTCCTTCACGCGATCGCGAAGCACAGTCACCCTGCCTCACGCGATCGCATCCTTCACTCCTGCGATCGCGTAGCATATTTCTCCTGGACCCATTTCTTCTTCTACGCGATCGCGTATATTGGCCTGCGATCGCGATCAACACCCGATCAATTCTACGCGATCGCGACTCTTACCCTGCGATCGCGATGCCTTATCTCCCCGCTCTACGCGATCGCATCCCCATCCCCGCGATCGCGGAGAGCAATTGTCTGCTGAGGTTATGACAACAACCAGATTTTTCTCTTTTCTTTCAACAATGGTCCGTTTGGACCCCCGAATTCATCCCGAGACTCCCGGGACCCCAACGAAAACCACCAACATACTCCAAAACATGATACGAACTTATTCCAACCATAAAAACACCATACTAAACATCAAAATCACCAATTACACACGGATTCAAGCCTAAATTTCTTAAAACTTTCCGATTTACACATTCGATCAAAAACCCGACCAAACGATGTCCGAATGACCTGAAATTTTGCAGGCACATCCAAAATCACCTAACGGAGCTACAGAAATTGTCGGAATTCCATTCCGACCCCCGGATCAAAATATCACCTACCATCCGGTTATCGCCAAAATTCAACATTCGCCAATTCAAGCTTAAAACTACACCGGACCTCCGAATTCAATTCCGATTGTTCTCCTAAGTCACAAATTACCTCCCGGAACTATCCGAATCATCAGAATCCGATTCCGAGCATTCTAACTCAATAGTCAACTCTTGGTTGACTTTTCATATTCAAGCTTTCTTCAAACATGCTATTTGTTTCATTTTCAATCCAAATCACTCCTAACTCACCCGATATACTCTAATACTGTTTTAAAAGCATAATATATGTAATTGCAAGGTAACGGGGTGGTAATTCCCGTTCCTGGCGGGTTTGTTGAACTTGATTGACATATTCTTTAAGTATCTGGAGCAAAATGTGAGACTTTCCTCAGCCAAATAACCTTCAGCAATTGAACCTTCTGGATGAGCATTATTGCGAACATATGACTTTTGTGTTCGCAAATACCTATATTGAAATAACTCATCAGTATAATGTGCCAATAAAATTATGGCATTAAAATTATATAATAACTACCTCTCAAAAGGGTACATCCATCGAAATTGAGCTGGTCCACCAAGCTTTGCCTCTCTTGCCAAGTGAATTGGCAAATGAACCATGACATCAAAGAATGCCGGAGGGAAAATAGTTTCAAGTTTGCATAATATGCATGCACATTCAGCCTCCAAGATGTCAAGACCTTCGATTGTCAAGGTCTTAGAACATAGATTCTTGAAAAAAATTCCAAGCTCTATAATTGGTTCACACACTTCTTTAGGCAATAAACCACGTATTGCAACTGGGAGAATGTTTTGCAATAATACATGGTGATCATGACTTTTTAATCCATAGATCTTTTTCTCTAATATGTTTACACACCTTGAAATATTTGAAGAAAAAGCATCAGGAACCTTCATATTAGCCAAAAAATGGCATAACTTCAACTTCTCCTCCGAGGACAATGCGTAACATGCTGCCGGTAACAATACATTATCCCCATCCTCAATTGGATGCAATTCTTGCCTAATACCAAGGTCCACCAAGTCATATCTACTTTTTAATGTGTCCTTTGTCTTTCCAACCATATTCATCAAAGTTGATATTATATTGTCAGATACATTTCTCTCTATGTGCATCACATCAAGGTTATGTCGTAACAAAAGAGTACTCCAATAAGGCAATTGAAAAAATATACTTTTCTTCCTCCAATTGTAAGCACTTTTGGGGAAGTCACGTTTTCGCTTTTTTCCCTTCCCAAAACTCACATTGCCCAAGCCCTGTAATTGCATAAGTGCTTCATCACCTGTTAAAGGAATAGGTGCAACCCTCTTTTCTACCTTTCCATCAAATTTTCTCCTATTTCGGCGCCATGGATGCTCCATTGGAAGGAAGCGACGATGACTCATATAACACAACTTACTACGTAAAGAAACTGATTGTGTGTCTTTATGACAACAAGGACATGCAAGCTTGCCTTTTGTTGACCATCCTGAAAGGTTCCCATATGCAGGAAAGTCATTAATCGTCCACATTATAGCCGCACGCATCATAAAATTAGATTTTGAGTAGGAATCATAAGTTTCGACTCCATCCCACAATTCTTTCAACTCTTCAATCATTGGTTGCAAGTATACATCTATATCATTTCCTGGACACTTAGGGCCTGGAATAAGAAGTGTCATCATGAAATATGGATCCTTCATGCAATCCCATGGCGGCAGATTATATGTTGCTAGTACGACTGGCCAAATACTATGATTGGCACTCATGTTCCCAAAAGGTTGGAACCCGTCACTTGCTAAACCTAATCGAACATTTCTTAATTCAACTGAAAAGGTGGGATGTCGCTCATCAAAGGATTTCCATGCTATGGAGTCAGACGGATGTCGCAAGACACCATCATCAACATTTTTATCCTTGTGCCACCTCATCTTTTTCGCTATCTCTCTTGCCATGTACAATCTCTGAAGCCTTGGTTTGATTGGAAAATGTCGCAATACTTTACAAGCAACTTTCTTTCCTTTGTTTTCTTCTGACTTCCATCTAGACTTACCGCACTTAGGACATAATTGGGCATTGGCATAATCACGCCAATATAAAATACAATCATTGTCACATGAATCTATTTTGGTGTAACCCAAGCCTAGGTCACGAAGAACTTTCTTCGCTTCATAGAAAGAACTCGGCACAAATGAACCCTCCGGAAGAACTTCTTTAAAGAAACTCAATAGTTCATCCATTGATTTGTTGCTCCAATGATTAAGGCACTTCAAGTGAAGTAGTTTAACAACAAAAGATAACTTTGAGACTTTACTACAACCAGGATAAAGCTCTGTCTGAGTATCTTCTAACAATTTGTAGAACTTTGCTGCATGTAAATTTGGCTCTTCATTGTCCATAGAAGTATTATTATTATTATCCTCCACATTCGTATGTCCCCACGCATCGTGAATCATTTCTATAATATTATCCTCTTCAATGTTATCATCTTCTACTTCATTATTGAGTATTACGTTAGAATTTTCAACTCTAACTAACACTTCTCCATGCAAGTCCCACAATTTGTAAGAATCCCAGAAACCCTTTTTCAATAAGTCTCCTCTTACATCAGGCTTTAGCTTGAATGCAGTATTCATACACCCTTTACAAGGACATCGAATCATAGTACTTTCCCTTGGTTGACTGAATGCCCAATTAAGAAAGCCATCTACTCCATCTCTGTACCTTTGGTCACCTCTATTCCTAATATTCAACCAACTTTTATCCATTCCTATATTTAGAATAATGGAAAGGTTAGTTCTCACACTTTAAATTGCTATAAAGCTAATAAATCAAGAAAAAAACTACAAACTATCTTCTTCAATGTGCTTTCCTCTCTGACCAACTGGACAACCAAGATTTTAATTAGTTTATATATCACATTAGGCAGGTAATGGTTTAACAGCATATTACTAAGCAATTTTCTATTAGAACATTTAAGAAAAAACTCCATAATAATGAGGAAGAGTTAAAGGGAACTTCACATTTTAGCTGAATTCATTTGGTTATGTTGTTGTTTAGGTGGGCAATCAGGAGGCTGTGGATATGACAATGCAGTATTGTCCAAGGGAAAAGAGAATGCAACTTCCAGTGGAAAAGGGAAAGGAATGTTATTATTTAAGTAACAGTCCTTCAAAGTTATGACGAGTTCCCATAATCAAGTCAAACAGAAGGAAAAGTCGTTGCAAAGAATTGGTTTATACCTACCAGATATGGTTGTAGTCCAATAAAGTTTGAAATCAGTGAAATGAAAAGGAAGATTGAAACATTGCAAAGAATTGGTTTTTTCTTAACCAACTTAGAAGCTTGATCTTTAGCTAATTAATTTCTTAACTAATTAATTTCTCAGTCCTATATTAGCTACGAGCAAAAGAACCAAGCTGGAAGCCTAAATAACCAGAGATGACTCAAACACATCACCTAGATACACCTAGGAATGAAAATGAATCAGCAGCATTCTTAGCTAGTATGTGATTTCCATCATCTGGTAAATAAGACAGGTCTGAATGTTGAAAAAGACTTACTATGATAGATGAAAGTTGTAGACTGATGGATCTTGTAGCTTTAAATATCTTTATTGGATGCCAAAATATTTGGGTGGAGGCTGCTTCTGTTGGAATTCTGCAGGTGAACAGTAGCTTTTTGGTTACTAACTATGACAAATATCTGCTGAATATCCAACATGTTACAATGCTAGTTTCTGCCCTCTAAGCTGACCTTCATGCTAAATCAAAACATAATCTGCCAACCTCAAACCACCCTAAAGCATGAATTTTTTATTAATTGACAGAGTTTAATTAAGAAAAAGAACCATAATATTGGATGCCTGCAACAGCATGGCCAACCTTTTGTGCTATTTTTCCTTCACCTCCATTTTACTTCTCTTAGCAAATGCGAAACACAGTACCACGATTTTGTTGTATGTCATTCATGTTTCTCTTAATTCTTTATCTTGCTAACATTTTGATTTTCTTTTAAAATTTGGAGGATCCTAATCTATGTTGTTATGGAACAGATTCAAGAAATACCAATAAAGAGGTTGTGCAAGACCCATAACACTATAACAGTAAAAAGACAATTTTCTGGACCAACATTGGAAGTGAATAATGGTTATACTTTAGTCATCAACATAGTCAACAGAGCTCATTACAATGTCACCATTCACTGGTAAGAAGCAAAATGAATTACTAAGATGTTAAATAAGTAACTATATATATATATATATATAATGAAGCTATTAGATACAAAGCCAAATATGTGCTTTCCTACTTGTGGAAATTGTTGGACTAATACTCAGTGGTATTAGCATGGTATCGTGTCAATCTGAGAGTGATTCAGTAGTTTTTAGGAGAGGTATTTGGACACAGGTAAGGCAGGAACTTATACAGGTTTGCATTGGATATAGGAAGAAACTGGCAACTTGGACTCTAAATTGCTAGCCATCTGCAGATAGAACAATGGTCAACTGCATGCAGTTTTTAGAAGAGGTATTTGGACACAGGTAAGGCAGGAACTTATACAGTCACCAGGCAAGCATAGATCATGTTATGATCAATTGCTGGCCATCTGCAGACAGAACAATGGCCAACTGCAGGCAGTCATCAACATCATCACTTAAATGCAACCAACAGCTAGAGCAATAACAGCTACAGTCACAGTTAAAGTTCATCAATAATGCAACCTTTTACATGATCACCATATCAACTTATCGTCACAGTCCAGAAAAACCACAACTGATCATCACCTGTTCATAAACCAATGAACCAATGGATCACAGATTTTTAAGAACATCTACTGCTAACTGTCTTATTGCAGGTTATGATCTTAAGGTATCAATGATACTACCTTAATATGAATAAGCTCCTCTGATGCATAATCTACTGCAGTATTACCATTGGAATACATACTTCAAACAGACTGTCAAAGGCAGAATTGCCCTATTTTTCATTAACTTTGTTTATAACAGACTTCAAACAAACCTGTATATATATATATATATATATATATATGTTGAACGCAAACAATAGATGTAGATGCAGATGCAAAAAAAAGATGCAGCTTTTCAAAATTCATACACCAAAGCTCAAAGTGCAAATCTAATTATTAATTCAAAGTTGTTCCTCATTCTGGTATAGTAGTACATACTAGCATTCACTAGAATCACTACCTATTAGCCAAAGAACCAGAAATAACATTGGATTTTATACAACAGCTAAAGGAAAATTATGGCAATGATTCAAACAGCCCATTCGAGTATGGAATACCAACATACAATAGGTGTTTCAACAAGAAGCTTTTAACTTACCCAAACTAAGATAGTCGAGTTCTGTCACGACTGAAAATCAGCAACAACAACACCAAATACGCCTAAAATCAGTCTTCCTGTGCGGCTCTTTTTCTGTATTCATGTAGATTATCAAATGGTTCAGAGAAAATCGAGATGAAATCTAAGAATACAAATGTAAAATTACTTAAATAACAAAAATCCCTAACTGCATGTTGACAATTTTGCCTTAAAGAATCCTTATTTAAAAAAATCCAAACATAAATTTATATATAAAGTAGTATGGGTATAAACAAAAAAGAAAGGATTAGGGTCACTAGCAACTATATGGTAGAAATCAGTTGTTCAATTCTTCCACCAAAAAATCGATATAGATTTGAACAACAACTATATCATATTTTTCGTTCCAAAAAAGAAAAAGAAATGAAATAGGAATTTGAACACACACCTGATAAATGAGATTCAAGGGTTGATTGGAAAGATTCAGGGCTTCTTCATGAAATTTTAGCAGAGGGGAGCGTTATTTTTAGAGAGATGGGGGGAGGGATTCCTAGAGAGAGCCATGTTTGTGTCTGAACTCTGAAGAGTTCGGATCTTTTAATTAATTAGAAAGAAAGGGTTTTTTTTAATTATTTGTTTTAATTTTAAATAATAATTTCTAGAGTATAGTAGCAACCTGGTCGCTACAATTTATCTATAGCGGCGAGAAGTTAAAAGACGCTACAAATAATTTGGAGCCAAAATTTTATTTTTCGCGGCACCGAAAATTTCAGCCACATTAGAGGCGACCTCAGAAAAGTCGCTGCTAAATATTCATCTTCTGTAGCGACCTTGAATGTCGCTACTAACACTATTAATATTGTAGCAACCTCTAGGGTTGCCACTATATGTTGCTACTAAAAATCCAAATTCTTGTAGTGTCGCCAACCATAAATGATCTTCCTATTTTTGCTTTTTTTTTTTTGTTTTAATTCCTAATTAAAGACCAAAAATCCTAGATTAAATCATGAAATTAACTTTACAAATTCTACTTAACCCCTAATAATGATTATGACACAAAAATTAAACACTGATAAAAATCAAACCACACAACTTGGATATTAAATGCTAAAAGAAAAATGCAGGATACATGTATATTTTTTTTTCATTTTAGTAAAACCTTTTTAATTATTTCTAACTGTAAAGCTAAAATCTAAAAATGCAATATATATTTTTGTATTTAAACAACAAAAACACGCACACACGGACGTAAACAATCACAAAATATCATGAGAATCTCACAAATATGTACACAATAAAATAAGACAACTTTGATTTTGATTTTCTTTGGAAGTAGTTCGTGTGAGGCAAAAATCACGTGCTCACATGATGAACATTGAGATTGTGTTCACATATCCTTTATTATGGATTACCTTCATATCCTCAGTTATATATGAATCACATACAAATCACACACATGTAAAGAATGATTATAATGAGTAAGCTTTTCTTTTCTTCTTTTAGTAATCTATATGTACATAACAATATAAAGTTAGGGAATGGCAACATGACGTGGCATATCTCTAATGTTAGCAAATGCACTTTTCTTTTATCTTCTATTTTTTGACTTTTTCTCCCCTTTATTGTTTCATAAGATATAAAGAAGACGTCTTTTGGATTGGATCGTTCTTTTCTTTTATACTTCTCTATTCGTTACAATTTAAGTATTTATTGACCATTATATATTTGCCCATTAAGTTTAGAGTATTTACTTGCCCATTAGACACACTAATTACTCCCTCAAATTACTCATACATCTCTTCTAATCGTATTCAATTACAAAGACCGATGCAGAATTACTCGGCTTGTATCGATCTATAAAGAATAAGAAAAGCTTCGGGAGGACGACATAGTTTGAAGTCTTCATAGTCAATAGACAAATCAATATTCTGATAAGAAGACATATACGAGGAGATGAATTCTACTTTTTTTGTAAGATGTTTTTCTAAACTTACCTTATTTGCTTAATAGAAAAGTGAGGTGGAACCTGTTATAAGCCAAAAATATTTTTTTTACTCCTTTGTTGTATTTATAAAAACTCTAATAAGCCAAAAATATTTTTTTTACTCCTTTGTTGTATTTATAAAAACTCTAAATTCATAACTCACAAATCTTTATCTTCGTAACTTATATTTTAATAATTGTAATATTTCCATGCCTTTTATATTCATAACTCTCAATTATTTAATGTGTAAGTTTATGACAGTGTTCACCAATATGTGCCTATATCCAGTGGCGGATCTATCTTCTAATTTTGGGTGCTCGAGCACTCATTAATTTTGACAAGATTTAATAAATTTGTATAGGCAATTATAAAATATTTAGATAAATACTGAGTGAGCACCCATAACCAAACTCTTATGTCCTCTTTTTTCAGAATTTTTATCAGTGAGCACCCACAATTTTAAAACCCTGGATCCGCCACTGCCTATATCATATACTCCATCTAACATGAAAGGGCTGAGCAACACAGGTAGAGGTTTGGAAAAAGGAGGCGGGATCAGTCCGTAGCTCATTTGAAATGATTCAATTTATTTTGCCGATTTGTATGTTTTTCTTCAACTCACATGCCAAACACTATTCTAATGCTAAAATCATCGTATGGGTTAATACTAATTAAACGCAAATGAATACTATAAGGCAACTAAAAACTTAAAGGAAAGAAGGTATTGTAATGTTTCGTGAATTAAGTAGTGCATGTGGTTTTAAAGAAATAGAATGAACCAATATGGTTTTACTTTATTTGGAGAATTAAATTCTAAAATAGCATTATATTTATTTATTCATTTTTAACGCATAAGAAAAATGCAGTTAAATACATGACAGAACTTCTGCAAAGAGAACTATTTGCCTTTGAATATTCTCAATTCCAACAAAATTATGAAATACCACCGAAAATTGTGGCGAAGCTTGGGTATATAGTTGACTTTGAAGATATCCAATGACTCATGAGGTTTCGACCTCGAACTTTGTGCATGATTTGCCTTCGAAAGGGAGTATTTTTAATCATAAAGTGGAACCCTTTTAGCATGAATCCGTATTAGTCAAGCCTCAAAACTAATATCATACATTAGAAGAGGAAATAAAAATGATAAAAATTGTAAAATTTGAGGTATCTTTACGAATTCTGCCATCAAAGAAATCGATATAAAAGAGTACAAAGAAACAAAGAATAATGAAATTAATTAACATTACAAAAAGGGTTCGACTTTGCTTCGTGGAGGAGAAAGCTGCTGAAAAGAATTTAATATTGATCATGAAATTTGGTGGAGGATTTGATAGTATTTTTTATATATTTTGGGAGATTATCATGTATAATTATTATTTTTGTTAAACAATTTAGTATGTTAAGTATTACAGATCTCGACTGTTTGTGTGAAGAGGTAAATGTCTATTGTTCAGAATTATAGGAAGTTTAAGTTATAAAGAAAAGTTGGAGGAGAAAATAATTTTCAACCCAAGTTTTCTGTATTACTCACAAATATTAGACAAAGATGAGAAAGCGGGTCACTTTTATTGTCTTCACACTTGTACCAAAATACGACTAACAAAATAAATTACGAATATTTTTTCCGAAAGAAATAGATAAACCAGATACGAAATAAAAACTAGAAAATTAGAAGTAAGATATTTACCGCCTATTTTTTGCTTTTTCAACCTTATAAAAATTAGAAGAAATTTATTTTCTAAATATAATGAGATTTTTCATATCGCGCGAAGCGCGACAAGTTTACTAGTTTATAGTAATAAATGAATAAGTTAAACTAAATTCTAACTTACTTTTCATTTCGTTACTATATTTTCTCTTTATTTCTTTTTTTGCTTCTCCAAGTGAGGCCTAAACTCTCACTAAAATATCAAGTACGTCTGGAAAGGATATTAAAAGAAACTATATTTAAGTTACTAATAAATTATTAAGTAAATAGAAGTAGAATATTATTCATTCATTTAACGTAAAATTAATCGATGAAATCCAAAGAAATTATATGATACCAAAAAAAATCACCCGATATTTTTCCTTGGTGCATTGGACTACCTCTTCGAATGAAACAAAATTTTTTGAAAAATTAATGGTATAAATTATTGCAATATTTGATTAATGCTATCTTCACAAGGTATGGGTAGAGTCTACACACACACTATCCTTCTCAAATTCCACTTGTGGATCGTGTAAAGTATATTTTTGTAATTGTTGTTATTTGTTGCAATCTTTGAATATAATATCATTACTGAATACAGTCTCAAGCTCTTTGTACACCAAACGAAAATTAGGATTTAATCCACTTATGTGGCTGTTTATGATGTAATAGGTCTTGCTTTGTTCTAAATATTTATTCCGCATTTCAGCTTAATTATTGAAAAAAATAGGTTGAATTTTTATTTCATGTAAAAAACTTAACCTTAATATTATATGAACAACAGAACATAATGCGAATATGAAAACATGATTACCTCCTCATCTACAAGTGTAAGAGTCTTATCAAAGGCCTTGATTAATTTGTTGCGATTCTAAATTTTTTTACTAATCCATTTTAAATTAGTAAGACTCTTATTTGAAAATTAGATTTTCTTAAAAACTTATTTGGGACACGCTTGTTTGTCAATTCTATTTAAATTGTCATTGCGAGTATACCTGAAATTAATTATGCACAAGTATTTTAGTACCAACAAGGCAGTAAGATTGTAAAAGTCGATCAAATCATTTGAAATTCTATTCAAAAGAAGACCCCAATGCATTGACACCACAATATATAGTACTTAATTTACATTAGTTACACAACACCATACCATTTGCAAGTCTATCCATTCTCTCGATGTAATTTATTTTAAGCTTTACTTAAAAATATAAAGCAAAAGTATTTACAAATAATTTAACTTTGCCAACTTTTTAATCAACCATAAGTTTTATATCGATTAGATTATATGGGCCGACTATGACATTATACTCCTCATGATCTCTTCATCATGGAAACTTCAAACAATTAATAACAATACATGAATAAAGAAAGGTAAAATAATTAAATTACCCTAAAGCAAATTGCTATTTCAGAAAATTTCAATTTATGAAGATCAAAGATTGAAAGAATAAACTCGTAGCTGAATTTCAACATAGACATATAACTTTCAAAACCTAAGAAATTTGGTTGTGTGTGCAACGTAATTTTATTGTTTAGTAAAATTTAAAATTGTATGTGAGACAAATGAATCCTCCACCACACCTTAAAATTAATATTCCTTAAAAATTTTATGATGAAAATCTATAATAGTAAGTAGTAACATAGTTCTATAACTATTTTATGAGATAAGGAGAATTATTTACTTGAGCCGATGAAAACATCAAAATCTTGGGACGTTACTTTTTAATATTTATTCTTTAAGTAACAATTAAACCATGTGATATTTATAATAAATCAATCAAAAGAGGTAATAAAAAGATTCTTAAAAAATATGAGCAACTTGAGCTGGCACATCAATTAACAATTTTATTTTATAAAACATAAGGTAAAATAATCTTGAATTAACAAGATCTTGAATTAATATCATGAATGTGTAACTATTTTTTTGTTATGGAATACAATGATCTATTGTGTGAACAACATGTACAAAATATGTAAATAAGTCACTAAATAATCATATGAAAATTATAAACAAAAAGTACAAAACTAACTACTTTTCGATTGGTAATTGTTTGTCAAGAATACATGAACCATTATTATTACTTAACTTAAAATTAAACACATTACAGATTAAAAGTTTTTACTTCAAATACAAATAAATTTTACCTTAAAGACGTCTTTACACCGTATCCAAACTGACAAAATTTTAACAACTTCTTCCAACGATCAATTGTAAGATACCTACAATAATTAAAACAAAAAAAAATATTAACAAAATGAAGCTACATCCGGTAATTAAAAAGAAAACAAAGCTGTTACAAAAATCTATAGCTTAAGAATTAAATTTTGATAAAGGATTCTTTATCTAAAGTGAATCCTAAACCTAAACAAAGAAAAGAATAATTAAGTAAATATTTATTGGTAAAAGAATTCTTTCTAAACTTAAAGTGAAACCTAAACCTAAATAAAGAAAAAGCCGTATACAACAAAAACGGAAATAAACGGCAGCTTTTAGTTTTATTCCATAGGAAAAATTTATTAGAGTTTATAATGACAATTTTTTATTCAAAATAAAAAGGCAAACGACAGTACCACCCGGGAACACCATAGTCGGTGAATGGGTCGGATACACCGACTTCTATCCCAAATAGGAGTAACAAAGTGACAAACTAGTTAACAAAATCCTCGTAAATTTTCAGATTTTCTCCCAAATAAACGTTTTCGACTCTTCTTCTTCCTCGTTCCTCCACAGCTGCGAGCTTTTGGTACTAGCTTTTCGAAGAAATATAAAAAGAAGGCGTGTGTTGCTCTAACTCTTACCGTAGCCCTTTCTCTTTGTGGATTCAACTTGTAAGTTCCTCCCCTTTTTGTCTTTTCACTTTCTCTCTATTCTTCTCATAATTGTGAATTGGGTCAACTGACCTCTTATTTGTCATAAAAATTCAATTTTTTACATTATATCTGCATTTATTAATCTGGGTTTTTAATTTTTTTTTGTTTGAGATGGAATTCATAAATTTAAGCAAGATTGACAATGAAATATACCTGTGAAGTGGGTTTGTAACAACCCGAAATATTTTGATATACTTATTATTTGTGAGATTGAGATTAATGAAATAATTAGTGAGCTTATATTACACATATTAGTTGGGTAATGAATAATTAAAATAATAAATATTGATTAAAAAAAGGGCTAGGCCAACATTATTTCTGTGCTGGTCTATGTGCAATGACTTAAGTTAGAGGGTAAGGCCATTATCTAATGCATATGCATAAGGGATAAGTCGGTGGCGCTCATGTTTTGGATGAAAAGGGCTGCAATTTGTCTCTTTGGTGGAGTGCATTGTCGAAACTGAGAATTAGGAGACTCTGACTGCTTTTGCAACTCAAATTTGCTATCCAGGTATAAGATTAACTTCATATTCCTAAGATTAAATTAGGGGTAGTTAACGTTATTTTTAATGATGACAAGAATTACTTTGGATACATACTGCTCATGGAAGACATATACTTAGAAAACCTTGGGAAAAAAATAGAATCTTATAATAGAACCTTATTAGTTAATAATAACAAAGCTCTTTAAGATTGGTATTATGGAATCAGAATACTTGGCATAGGAATCTGTTCCAGAAAACTTCATACAATATTGGACTAATTGTATTTATATATATTCATGAGATATATTCATTCTTCAGGTAAAGATTCACATGTATCTATAAAACCGACACTATCATATTCTACTTCGGAATAAATTCAGTCCGAATGAGCTTTAATGTGCTTTTGAATATCTGTGTAACTAAAAGATTAGTCGAGTAGTTAACAAGTCATATGTCGAGTATCAAATTGCACTCTAATATAAGAAATTAACCTGACTAGCATGGTTGACATTGTTAATTACATATTTTGGATAAATTGAGTCCATTGGAGGCTGTGTGGTTGGTGTTCTAGAAGTCGCAAGGTTGGAAAACTTGTCATTTGCGAGCCAAGTGATACTTTAAGCTTTGGGTGCTTGCTTTAAAATCTGCGTGGAAGTATGCTTTTTTTTCCTGCATGGTCCATGTTTTGGAACAAGCGTGCGCTTGACAGCATCGGTGGTCTTTGACCAGCCGCAAAATATATATTTCCTCTGTTCCAATTTATGTGAACCTGTTTGGATGGGCACGGAGTTTAAGAAAAAATGAAGACTTTGGAATTTGTGGTCCTAAACAAGTCAAAAAGGGGCCCGGAGTATTTGTGTGGTTATTGTGAGAATGCACAGAGAAAAATATTATTATTGATTAATTGACAATGCTATAATGAGCCCTACATATACATACATAACATATCCTACTCCTAATACATATTGGATTATGGTTATTTACTCCTATTTACACTATTATTCTAACACTCCCCCTTAAGCTGGTGCATATAAATCATATGTACCAAGCTTGTTACATATGTAGTTAATACGAGGACAAGTGAGGGACTTGGTGAAAATATTTGCAAGCTAATCATTCGACTTCACAAATTTTGTAGCAATATCTCCCGAGAGTATCTTTTCTCTAACAAAGTGACGGTCAATCTCAATGTGTTTAGTTCTCTCATGGAACACTGGATTTGACGCAATATGAATAGCAACTTGATTACCTAACACAAGTCCCTTCTGACTAATCTCACCAAATTTCTACTCCTTGAGCAACTGTTTGATCCAAATTAGCTCACATGTCGCCATAGCCATCACTCGATATTCTACTTCTGCACTAGACTGAGCAACCATATTGTGTTTCTTGCTCTTCCAAGATACCAAATTTCCTCCTACTAAGACAAAATCCAGACGTAGAACGTCTATCAGAAGGTGATCCTGCCCAATCAGCATTTGAGTATCCACTGATCTCCTCATGGCCTCGATCTTCAAACAATAAACCTTTGCTTGGAGCTGATTTTATATACTGAAGAATGCGAACAACTGCATCCCAGTAACTATCACACGGAGAATCTAGAAATTGACTCTCAATACTCAAAGGAAAGGAAATATCTGGTCTAGGCACTATGAGGTAATTCAATTTACCAACCAACCGTCTATATCTTGCATGATCGCTAATAGACTCCCCCTGTCCAGGCAGAAGTTTAGAATTCGGATCCATCGGAGTGTCAACAGGTCTACAACCTGTCATTCCTGTCTCCTCAAGAATATCTAAGGCATACTTTCGTTGTGAGATCACATTATTTGAGCTAGACTCAGCGACCTCAATACCTAGAAAATACTTTAGTTTGCCCAGATCCTTAGTCTGAAAGTGTTGAAAGAGACGTTACTTCAATTTAGTAATACCATCCTGGTCATTACCGGTAATAACAATGTCATCAACATAGACTACTAAATAAATACATAGACTCGAAGCAGAATGCCGATAGTCGATAGAATACAGAGTGATTAACTTCACTCCAAATCATGCCAAGTTCTTGGATAACTGTGCTTAACTTACCAAACCAGGCTTGAGAAGATTGCTTTAGACCATAAAGTGACCGGCACAAGCGACATACAAGGCCACGAGGCTCCCTCTGAGCAACAAACTCAGGTGGTTGCTCCATATAAACTTCATCCTTAAGCTCACCGTGTAAAAAAACATTCTTAATGTCCAGATGATAGAGGGGCCAATGGAGAACAACAACCATGGATAGAAAAGGGCAGACTGATACTATCTTAGCCACGGGAGAGAAGGTATCACTGTAATCGAGCCCAAATATCTGGGTATATCCCTTGGCATCAAGACGAGCCTTAACACGATCAACCTTACCATCCAGACCAACCTTGGCTGCATACACCCAACGACAACCAACAGTAGATTTACCTAAAGGAAGAGGGACGAGTTCCCAAGTATCACTTGTATGTAAAGCAGACATCTCGTCAATCATAGCTTGTCGCCATCCTGGATGAGACAATGCTTCACCTGTAGACTTAGGGATGGAAACAGAGGACAAAGAAGATAGATAAGCATAATAGGGTGATGACAAACAATGATAACTCAAACCGACATAATGGGGATTAGGATTAAGGGTGGTCCGTATTCCTTTACGAAGTGCAATCGGTGTACTAGGAAGAGACAAGTTCGCAATAGGAGCAGGGTCAGATGTAGGACGTGAATCAATTGGGCTTGATACTGGGCGCGAACGGCGATGATATGTCAAAAGTAGTGTTCCTGTGACAAGGAGTCTAGGAGGAGCCACACTAGACTCCTCAACGGTTGGAATGGGTAAGACTTCTGTAGCGGAAGGTGAAGGAGGAGCTATAGTAGACTCGGGTAAGACTTTTGTGGCAGAAGGTGAAGGAGGAGCTAAAGTAGACTCCTTAAAGGTTTGTATAGGTAAGATCTCAGATATATCAAAGTGGTCAGAATGGTTAGAAGAGGTAAAGAAAGGTTCAGTCTTAAAAAATGTGACATCAGAGGACATAAAGTACCTACGAAGATCAGGTGAGTAACAACGATATCCCTTCTGAACACTAGAATAAACAAGGAAGACACACTTGAGAGTACGAGGAGCTAATTTATCTTTCCCAGTGGCTAAGTTATGAACGAAACAAGTGCTCCCAAAAACACGAGGGGGAACAGAGTATAAGGGTGATTGGATGGGATATAATTCTAGATGGGAGAGGAAGGCATCCGCTTAACTAAATAACAAGCTGCGAGAACTGCATCGCCCAAAAAACGCAGCGGAACATGAGATTTAATTAGAAGTGTGCGAGCAGTCTCAATAATGTGCCTATTCTTTCTCTCTGCAACCCAATTTTGCTGAGGGGTATAAGGACAAGAGGTCTGATGAATAATTCCTTGAGAAGTCATAAACTGCTGAAATTGAGAGGATAAATACTCTAAGGCATTATCACTACGGAAGGTGCAAATAAAAACACCAAATTGATTTTTAATTTCAGCACAAAAATTCTGAAATATAGAGAACAACTCAGAACGATCTTTCATTAAAAAAATTCAAGTACATCTTGAATGATCATCAATTAAACTAACAAAATAACGAAACCCCAAGGTTGAACCGACTCTACTAGAACCCCATATATCAGAATGAACTAAAGAAAAAACAGACTCTGTATGACTCCCAATACTACGAGGAAAGGAGGCTCGGGTACGTTTCTCGAACTAACATGACTCACAATCTAATGTGGATAAACTAGACAAACTAGGCACCATCTTTTGAAGCTTGGATAAGCTTGGATGTCCTGATTATTTGTGAATTAAGTCTGGAGGATCTGTAACTAGACATGCTTTGGAGAATTGTAGTGAGTTAAGGTAGTAAAGGCCTTCTGATTCAAGTCCTGTTCCAATCGTCTGCCCCGTACTGCGGTCCTGCATAATAAAGGAATCATCAATAAAATATATACCACAATGGAGGGCACGAGTCAAACGACTAACAAATGCAAGATTAAAAGGACAGCCAGGGACATAGTGAACGGAATCTTGAGTGACAGAGGGTAGGGGATTCGCTTGTCCAACTCCTTTTGTTTTGGTTTGAGACACATTGGCTAAAGTAGCAATGGGAAGAGACTATGAATACGCAATATTTGACAAAATTGATTTATTACCAAAGATATGATCAGAAGCGGCTGAGTCCACAACCCATTGTCCAAGAGTACTAGACTGGGAAACACAAACAAAAGAATTACCAGCAACAAAGTATCAGTCTGAGCAACAAAAGCTACTTGTGGAGATGTCTGCTTACTTGCTCGATACTGAAGGAACTCATTATACCCCCTTTCAGATAAAGAAAATCCCTGGTTACCTGTAGTTTCAGTCCGAGCAACATAAGCATTTTTGGGTGGGGCGGCCATGTAAAGAATAACACATGTCACGAGTGTGTCCAAGTTTATGACAATAAGGGCACTTGGGTCTAGATCTTCCAAAACAACCTCCTCCTCGTCTATTCTTCGTAGTATGAGATGCCCGATTGTCTAATGATTGGGATACGAGGACAGATGAGTCAAGTGTATGTGATGAGCTCATTGGTGACTAGGTACTGCAGCAAGGCGAAGTAATCGAGAGAATAATTCATCAACTGTGCGGACGGTTGGACTAGCCAAAATCTGATCACGTACTGAATCAAGGTCATTAGGGAGTCCAGCTAGTGTAAGAACTAGAAACATTTTCTGTCGTTGCTCTTGTTGCTTTTCAATACTAGCAAAAACTGGCATCAACGTATCAAATTCTTCCGTGACTGCATGTACTTGTCCCAGGTAAGTAGACATATCCAATTCTTGTTTCTTCAAGCTTGTCATTCGCGATATTACATCATAGAAACGAGACATTTCATTAGTGTATAAATAACGAGCCTTTTCCCAAACTAAATAACTTGTCTGGAATGGACGGAACAAGGGCATCAACTTGGAATCGATAGATCGCCACATGATACTACATAACTGAGCATCGACCTTCTCCCATTGTGTTTTGGCTTTTTCATCACCTTCGCTAGCCTTTTTTGTTAAATGATCTTGAACTCCTTGACTTTTACACCACAACTCGACAGATGAAGCCCAATCTAAGTAGTTTGAACCTCCCATTAAAGGTTCTGAGGTAATCATAACGCCAGAACTGCCAGAACCCGGGTTTCTAGACCCAAAAGCATCGACTCCCAAAGACATTATTGGATTATTACCGAATAACAGAAAGAATCAACCGACAACTTGTTGAAATAGATGAAGGGAACACAATTTTTTCCCAGAAAATTACTGTACCTGCCGGAAAAATCAGGGGTCGTCGGAAAAAAAAACTCGAAGTGGTCGGAATTAAAAAATCAAATTATGGATAGGCTCAGAATGGTAGGGCGATCAGACTATCCTAAAGGAGTTTTCTGAAAAAATGGATGGAAAGGGCTCCACGCGCTGGCGCGAGGAGTTGATCTCGCCAGAGGTTGATTGCTCCGGGCGGTGCGTGAGGCGGCCTATGACAGAGGTGTTTGCTGAGGTTTGGTTGCCGGAGGTTTAGGGATCTTGTGGTGGTGTTGGTTTTTGTACAACACCGATGGAATTGATTTTGACGAAAAATAGCGCTTAAAAGTCACCAGAATTGAAGCACGGCGACGACTGGGTTTTTCCCGGATGTTTTCTCACTGTAGCTCTGATACCAATGCAAATATTATTATTGATTAATTGACAATGCTACAATGAGCTCTATATATACACACATAACATATCATACTCCTAATACATATTGGATTAGGGTTATTTACTCCTATTTACACTGCTATTCTAAAAGTTATAAAAGCTTCTCATTAAGGGTAGAATTGTAAGTTTAAGCTAAATTGTTCCCAAATTTAGAAAGGGTTCATTTTTTTTGGAACGCACCAAAAAGGAAATAGGTTCACATAAATTGGAACGGAGGGAGTGTTATTTTGTAAAAAGCTAAAATCATTTAATAAGTAATTTTTAGTGTAGTGTGATGTGGCGTAGCCTTGTGCTATGGCGTTGGAGCATTAGAAATTATTTCTTTGTTGTCGTAACAGATTTGGGGCATTGTGTATGCTGCCGCTATATAGGGCACTATGCCGCTGTGATAAATTTGGGGCATTGTGTATGCTGCCGCTATATATTTGGGGTATTGTGTATGATGCCGTGATAGATTTGGGCGTTGTGTATGCCGCTGCTATATATTTTGGGTGTAGTGTATGTCGCCGTGATAGATTTGAGGCATTGTGTATGCCGTCGCTATATAGTTGGAGCATTGTGTATGCCGCTGTGATAGATTTGGGGCATTGTTGTATGCTAGGGATGGCATACCGAACCGAAAAAACCGGCCGAACCGTGAATTTCGATTTTTCGGTTTCAGTTTAATCGGTTTTTCAGTTGGTTCACGGTTTTAAAATTAATAATTTTCGATTTTTCGATGCGGTTCACGGTTTATGTAATTCGGTTTTCAGTTAAACCGAAAAACCGAAATTTAGGGGTATTATTAGACTATTAGATATTTAGATTATTAGTTCTATTCCAAGCCCAAGTTATGACAAGTATTATCCAAGCCCAATTACCCAAATGTCCAAGCTCACCTGACCGCTCACCCAATTTACCGTTAGAGTCATCAGATCAGTCATAGACATTATACCCAATTTAGAATTTTAGATTTAGGGACTAGGGTTCATCGGCTCTAATCGACTAATCCTCTTCCCCGATTCCTCTCCACTCTCCGATCTCCTCTACGAGCTGCGAGCTACGATGGTGCGACCTGCGATTGCGAACTCAACTGTGCGGCTGATTTATTCTCTTCTTCCTCATGTTAGTGCGACTTCTTTTGAGTTCTGAGTGTAGTTCCTTTTCAGTTTTGGTGACGATTTCTTGAGTGTACTTCTTGATTTCTTGAGTTCTGAGTGTACTTTTTTTGATTTCTTGATTTCTTGAGTTCTGAGTTCTGTTTTATCTTTTTACGGACATGTTTAAGAACTAGTGAAGCTTTATACATATCAGGTACTGTGTTTGTTTCTTAAGTGTTTATATAACTTTACTATCTTATTCTTGTTGCATTGTCCTAGATGAATTTTTTTAACTTGTTCTGTTGCAATATATAAATTTTATCACTATCAATTTTCATATCTTTTCTGTTTTCTGATGGATGGCTAATTTTGGAAAGCTCCAACGAACAATGGTTTTTGGACGAGAAACTTGTGCAACATGTATAATTTACCATGTTGTCAACGCACTTGAAGCTCCAACGAATACTTGGTTACTTTGTGTAAATTGTTCAATTACGCTAAGAGAAGTAGAAAGCCAGAAACAGAAAGTTTGAACTTGCTTATTTCAGATGCTCGCAGAAACAGAAAGCCAGAAAGTATAAAACCATTTAGACTAAAGTTCAAAGTTACATCCCTACAATCGTTTAAAACCGAAAATATAAACCGGAAAGAACCGAACCGAACCTTGAAAAAATCGCACCGAACCTTGAAAAAATCGCACCGAACCGTAAATAATTTGGTTTGATTTGGTTATTAAAATCACAAACCGAAAATCGAATTAACCGAACCGTACTTTCATAATAACCGACTGAACTGGCCGATGCCGACCCCTAGTATATGCTGTCGTGGACTCATTGGGGTGTTTGGTTAATTACCTACACTGCTGTCGATGACAAGTCCTTAGTGTAGATTGTGTTGAATAATTGTTTGGACCTTATAGAGTAATTATATGATAAAAGAATTTCTGTGCATATTATTTGTGTGCTCGTTGTGTTTTTTTTCCTAACACTTGTACCAGAGGTATTCAAAGTGGCGGGTTGATGATCTTACTGGGTTATATTTACGTATAACTCACTCCTTACCCGCATGTCCATGCAAATACTATGGGGAAGATGGAGCTAGTAGCCGACGAGTTCGGTAGAGTTGATTAAGTTTTTGAGGTGAGCCGCCGCATTGTTCGTGGAGGTTGTTGTGAGCACGTGATTTTTACCCTACATATGAGTTATTTTCATAAAATTCAAAATAAATAATTTTTCATTATTTTTACAATTTGTGTGAATTTTGTTATAAAAATATAAAAAATATGCACGTGCATTTAGGAAATTAATTTCACATGTTAGTAGATATTAATTCATTTTAGAACAATTTTAAAGAAAACAAAATATAGCATTTTTATGATTTAATTGAAAAATTGCCATAAATAAAGTTAATTAGTTTAACAAATTTTAATAAAATCAAAATAAATACAAAATAAAAAATACATCAGTACAAAAGAAATAAATACAAAATACAAAAAAAAATACAAGAAATTAAATAAAATAAACAAGGAAAGAATTAAAAGAAAACAATGGTCTTAATTAAGAGACCTATATTGGGTTAATTAATCCATACCCTTCGGCCCCAGCCCAACGAAATTGACCCAGGCCCAAAGAGCATCACTTGAACCCGACCCATACAACGACCCGACCCATTTTCTTTTTAAAAAATCCTTAGAGCCTTCATACAATAGGGACACGCAAATAGCGTGTCTCTATCTCTTGACATTCAGCAAGAATTTGAATGCTATTTAGGTGAAGAAGAGAGGAGGATTCAGGGATATTTGGGAGAATCTTTCAGAGATTTGGAGAGAAAATTAAGAGAAGATTTGAGAGAAAGAAAATTCGGAAAGAACAGAGAGGAAAATTCCAGAATTCTAGGGTTCATACGTTCGTTGAATTTCCTGTTCAATTTTTCGTCATTGTTTATTCTTCTTCTGGAGTTCGTTTGAGTTGGAGCTGATTGCCGAGCTCGTTGCTGTTGCTGTTTGGTTGGATTCCAGTTGACGCCTCCTGTGTTCTCTCTAATGATTCCAGTTGAAAGTTCCGATTGAAGGTTTATTAGATTCGATTTGAATCTCCTAGTCTATTTTTACTTCAAGGTACTCATCTCTATTTTGATAATGTAATATTGAATAATTCGATAGTTTATAAGTTTTTTTTTTTTTTTTTTTTTTTTTTTTGAATGTAGGAAATCATCCTTGAATGCTCTTTACAGATTCAGTCGATGTTTCGTTTGGTCATTTGCTACTCTGTTTCTCTATCGATATGCCTCGTGTCTCTGTTTTTGCGATTAAATTTGTTGTTAGTTTAGCCCGATTTGTTCGTTTGTGTGATTTCAAACATTGAGTTATTTGTTTCATTAATACGCTCGGAATATGGTGTTCAAGCATTTGTATTGAAAACTCGAAGCATGAATCCTCCAAGTCTATGGCTATATGTCTGTCGTTTGGAAGTAGTATATGTAACAAAGACAGCTCTATTTTTACTAAGGCTAGATAAGTTTGAAACTCAATAATCCGCTGAGCTTGAATTGTTTGAGTTTCATCCTGATTTTTCTTAGCCTCATTTTGGTTCAACTTAGTAGATCCATTGTTTGATTGAATTGAGTTGCCGACCTTTGTGTTACGTTATTGTTTGAACACTGAAACTGCTGGTTCGTAATTGATTTATCGAGTCTCTTTGGTTTTCAAATAGAAATACGCTTAAGTGTACAAGAAATTAAATAAAATAAACAAGGAAAGAATTAAAAGAAAACAATGGTCTTAATTAAGAGACCTATATTGGGTTAATTAATCCATACCCTTCGGCCCCAGCCCAACGAAATTGACCCAGGCCCAAAGAGCATCACTTGAACCCGACCCATACAACGACCCGACCCATTTTCTTTTTAAAAAATCCTTAGAGCCTTCATACAATAGGGACACGCAAATAGCGTGTCTCTATCTCTTGACATTCAGCAAGAATTTGAATGCTATTTAGGTGAAGAAGAGAGGAGGATTCAGGGATATTTGGGAGAATCTTTCAGAGATTTGGAGAGAAAATTAAGAGAAGATTTGAGAGAAAGAAAATTCGGAAAGAACAGAGAGGAAAATTCCAGAATTCTAGGGTTCATACGTTCGTTGAATTTCCTGTTCAATTTTTCGTCATTGTTTATTCTTCTTCTGGAGTTCGTTTGAGTTGGAGCTGATTGCCGAGCTCGTTGCTGTTGCTGTTTGGTTGGATTCCAGTTGACGCCTCCTGTGTTCTCTCTAATGATTCCAGTTGAAAGTTCCGATTGAAGGTTTATTAGATTCGATTTGAATCTCCTAGTCTATTTTTACTTCAAGGTACTCATCTCTATTTTGATAATGTAATATTGAATAATTCGATAGTTTATAAGTTTTTTTTTTTTTTTTTTTTTTTTTTTAGACTGTAGGAAATCATCATTGAATGCTCTTTACAGATTCAGTCGATGTTTTGTTTGGTCGTTTGCTACTCTGTTTCTCTATCGATATGCCTCATGTCTCTGTTTTTGCGATTAAATTTGTTGTTAGTTTAGCCCGATTTGTTCGTTTGTGTGATTTCAAACATTGAGTTATTTGTTTCATTAATACGCTCGGAATATGGTGTTCAAGCATTTGTATTGAAAACTCGAAGCATGAATCCTCCAAGTCTATGGCTATATGTCTGTCGTTTGGAAGTAGTATATGTAACAAAGACAGCTCTATTTTTACTAAGGCTAGATAAGTTTGAAACTCAATAATCCGCTGCTTGAATTGTTTGAGTTTCATCCTGATTTTTCTTAGCCTCATTTTGGTTCAACTTAGTAGATCCATTGTTTGATTGAATTGAGTTGCCGACCTTTGTGTTACGTTATTGTTTGAACACTGAAACTGCTGGTTCGTAATTGATTTATCGAGTCTCTTTGGTTTTCAAATAGAAATACGCTTAAGTGTTAGGATCGTCGTGACTATACCTGTGCCAAATCAGATTTTGTGCCCGCTATTTTGAAATTTAAGAATTAGGTTTCTAATTGACCCTAGATGTTTATTGTTCATTGTTGGACGTATCCCTATGTGCTGTATTTCATAAGCATGAGAGATGTTCGTTTCAGCTTAAAATTTCTGCTGTGTTGAAATGAGAATCAGGCCAAAACCTCTCAAATCAGTTACTAGAAATATTCAGGGACATTATAGTTGTGATTTCTGCTGCTTCGACGTGCTTTGATCGATATTTTTCTTTATAATAAGTATCCTGTTAAATTGAAATGAGATTAGTGGTTGTTAGACACAATTAATTAGTTATGGAGGTTTGACTTGAAATTCAGATTGTCGAAATGATGGAACAGTACCATATTTTAGCAATTCTTCTATATTCGATTTTAGGATTGTGTTTAAAAGCTTAAGTAGTTTTTACTTGTTTCATTTGGCCATTTGCTATGTTAGTATATCATTTCTTGGATTATATTCTAATATTTAGTTACGTATGATGCTGTATTGGGCATAGACAGTGAATGAGGGTAGTGATTTTGATGTGCTCAGATCTGGTGGTTAAAAGAGGATCTAAGATCTGTAATCATTTTACAGCATTTCAGAACTCCAGTATGAATTTTTGACCTCTGTTGTTTACTGTTAGATCTTTAGGTTTGTTGATAAGATAGTTAGTTAGAGTGGATTTTGATTCGGTTGGTTATTTGAGTCAGTTGGAAAATGATTGTTGTTGCTCAGCATAGGAACCAGTACTACGAGAGAAGCAGAGTACACCTCCTTCTGGTAGAGGCAGGGAGGAAAATTACCGGGCTTTCGAGCCTAAACATGTCATCAAACGGGCCATTTCGGGTTCCTTGTCTCCCAAAATACATTCACCTTTGACATCACTGCCAGTTAATACTGTGAAGGAAAATTACCGGGCTTTGGCTGATTCATATTGATTTGAGTTCATGACTTTCAGTTATCGTCATTTTCACTTAGGAAATAATTAATTTGACTTTCAGTTGCAAAAATGCTGTTAGGATAAATTGAGGCGTGACATTCCAAATAAAACCTCAAATGCGGGGCCCTCAAGTAAGTTGTATATAAAAGGCTTAGAATTCGGGAGGACCGTTTAGCGAATTTCACGGTCTTTCCTAAAGTTAACAAAGACATAGATACTCTAGGCACGACTTATAATAATATTACATTCTCAAATACGGGTGCATATTTATGTGACCCAAATCCTACTCTCAACGAAGTCGGAATGTGTTAAAGGCCATAGGTGTACTGGTACGGTATGACCTGAAATACATTTTCACGACGTTGCAATTCTTTTAAAATTGAAAAGCGGAACATTAAATGCACATAATTGAAATATATAAAGAAATCAGATAAAAACAAATACGGCAGTTGAGCGACCATGCTAGAACCACGGAATCCGGGGTGCCTAACACCTTCTCCCGGGTTAACAGAATTCCTTATCCGGATTTCTAGTTTCGCATACTGTAAAACAGAGTCATAATTTCCTCGGTTCGGGATTAAACCGGTGATTGATAAATCGTAGGTCAAAAGCAGAGTGGGATATTTTCAGAGATGCTTATTGGGCTCTTTTTGACAAGAGGGGTTTCTCTGATGGTAAGCAACCCCGACTTCCAACCGAGAGGTTGTGAGTTCGAGTCTCCCCAAGAGCAAGGTGGGAAGTTCTTGGAGGGAAGGATGCGGGGTCTATTTGGAAACAGCCTCTCTACCCCAGAGTAGGGGTAAGGTCTGCGTACACACTACCCTCCCCAGACCCCACTAAGTGGGATTATACTGGGTTGTTGTTGTTGTTGTTGTTGATCCCGTTTCGACTGTCCTTTAAGTGGAAAAACTCCTTCCCTTTTATTATTATATCCCTTCCCGGGGTGTAGTAGTAAACATCGGTATACATGCGGAAAAAGGAGGTGTGACAGTTATTAGATTATTTGGATACTCATTTAATTAATCAAATGCTGCAAATTAATTGCTAAGGTAAGAAAGTATGGTTCGCCCGGCAGGTGGTGTTAGCTGGGTGCCCGTCATGTCTAGGGGTATTTTGGGACGTGACAGGGTTATCAACTGAAATCTAATTTTTACCATAAAAATTCAATCTTTGTTATCTTTTTTGCATTATATCTGTATTTATTATATGGGTTTTTGATTTTCTGTTCTTGAGATGAAGTACATATATTTAAGCAAGATTGCCAATGAAACATACTTGTGAATTGGGTTATCAACTGAACTCTAATTTTTACCATAAAAATCCAATCTTGTTATCTTTTTGCATCATCTCTGTATTTACCATAAGTTTAAATAGGTACCTTTTCTTTTTCTTTTCCTTTTCAACTTCCTGTGATATCGATTTAACTTGTTGAGAAGCGTGCGTATGTACATTGAGGAACTTAATCATGAAAATTTCCAAAAGGCTACGATTTTCTGTATTTCACTGATATGTCACTTCCAACCGAGAGGTTGTGAGTTCGAGTCTCCCCAAGAGCAAGGTAGGAAGTTCTTGGAGGGAAGGATGCCGGAGGTCTATTTGGAAACAGCCTCTCTACCACAGGGTAGGGGTAAGGTCTGCGTACACACTATCCTTCCCAGACCCCACTAAGTGGGATTATACTGGGTTGTTGTTGTTGTGTTGTTGTTGTTTAGTTTAACTGTTATCTTAGAAAGTTTTCTGGTTTTGTTTGCATTATGGTTTTGTTACGGACTTACTGTTATATTATAATACAGTAGTGCTTACCCTAGAGCCGCCCTTGTTGCTCTCCATTTCTTCCTCCGGCGAAATCTGAGTTGTAAGTTCCCCTTTTCATCTGTCCTTATTTAATTGTCAATTACAGAAACTGTGAAAAATGGGTTGTAATGTTCTGTTGTGTTTGCTCTCACTGCATAAATGAACCATGGACTCCATAAATTTGACACTATCTTGAGAATATTACAATCTAATATGCTCTGCTGTTTGTTTTCTTGTGATTATGGCTGCAAAGTAATGGTTTTCTTCCGGAAAGCAGTAATCTTTTCTACATATATTTCTCTTAGAAGGAGGAAAAAAGAGAAAAAAAAAAGTCACAAATATGACTTCTTTACAATGGTGTGTCCCGGCCAGCTCGTGTCACAAATAGACAATTACACTGCTACCTCCCATAAGTATAAGTGCCAATAAAATATGAAATTCTGATGACTTTGTTGTGAGTTTTCAGCTCTTTTGTGAGATTCAATACATTTATTATTAGAGTAATTATTCAGCTACAAAGATGAATAGTTACTATATTACATTGAGTAGTATCTAATAGTGATATGTGTAATTTCTTTTTGCTAATTTTTGGAGTATTTTGAAGAATCTGAACAAAGTACCTATAAATGACTTTTTGACACGGTAAATGATCTATGTAACATAACTAGTTTACAAAAAGAGACTCCCAAGATATTTGAAGGGAGTCACTAAATAACTTTTTTTTGGTATATATTCAAAGAATAAAAGGTGTATGAAGGAAAATAATTATTAGATATCTGGCTTAAGTTTTCTTGAACTTATATGGATAAGCTTGCATCCCATTTGATGTGTTTTTCCGATTGCTTTGCAGTAGTGCAGGTTTAATTGGTTAAGAGTTGCTAGAGCTCCTCAAAGAGGAACATGCAGGTGAGTGTCTACTTTGAGAAACCTACAATGATTCTAAATATAAGGAAGATAATTCTTTAAATAGTTTGTTTGTACCACATCGATGCCATCCTTAAATTGTTTGAATTTTTTTCAAGGGACAAATATTCATTATATTATTGATCTCTCTTATTTTTTTCTCCCAAAAGCAAGGAGATGTTGGACCAATTGATTTGGATAAGACAACAACGACACTGGAACCTGATAAGACGAGTGGTGGGGGTCTTTTCGTTCCTGGGAAGGATAGAGTAGTTTTCAAACCTTCGGAGCGGAAATCTCTTCTAGGTATGATTTGATTGACCTATATTTTCATCTCTTCAATAGTTAGGTCATATTTGTGAATGTATTTTGCAGTTTTGGCACTTTATTTGGTTCCATTTTATCTAAAATAAAAGTGGTTTATATGTATTGCAAATAAGGCATAGTTTCTGTATGTTTTATAGTTCAACGTCACAGCAATTAGAGTTTTATATGACGGCAAGGTTGATTTGGCTCAACTGTATCCAGATTTAGTTGTTTACTTTTACTGGACTTATGTATTCTAAAAGCTGAAAATGATTATATTTGATGATTGGTAATGCTACCTTCTGAAAGATATATGAGTAAACACACAAACTTAACTTGGATATGACTCCTAAGTCCTAACTAGTATGTAGGCATACCGTCCCCTTCTTTACTTTCTCTAACAAATGGAAGGAGCATCTGCAAACTAACAAGGAAATATGATCCATGCTATCGTATGACCTTAGATTATCATCCTCTCTAGCTATCTGTCAATGGTAAATTTGCTTTTCAATAAATTTGTTACTTGTCTTGGCAGGTGAAAAGGGAAAAGGCCAAAATGTGCCAAACCTGTGTATAAAGGGTATCGAATGACCTTACTAATGGAGGGAAAACAACAACAACAACAACAACTACCCAGTATGTTCCCACAAAGTGGGCACTAATGGAGGGAAAAATGAATCAAAATTTCACACTGAAATAACAAAAAAGAATTAGGAAATAAGGTTCACCTCGTGACACCTCATGTATCCTGATTGTGATATACAACATCCTTTCACGCTTTCTTAGCTTTGTAGTTTGTATAGTTCTACATATCTACATATTTTGTTTTTCACTTAGGTTTTCAAAGCTTTAGATTGTTGGGATCCCTCACCCTACACATATGATAATTTGTAGATTTCCTTCATTTATATGTTGGATTCCTTCACAAAATGTGACCTTTATATAGCTTGCTTCCTACATTGAATATTTTCATAGTATATTAAAAGCTTTATAATAGACTTTCTTTTGTTGCTTAAAAAATAGATACAAGTTTCTTCTTCTGAGATGTTTGCTTTTCCATGATAACGACAACAACAACAACAACTGCACTTCGGTCCCAAACAAGTTAGGTTGGCTATATGAATCCTCACTGAATATGTCACTTCATATAGACTCATCCATGAGAAACTTATAAAAAAAATATTATTTTGGTCTATCCAAATTCCTCTCTTTGTTAGGTGACCCCATAAACATATAGGTACTCAAGATGTCTTTCCAAAAAGGGTAGTATAAGAACATTACATTTTACTTGTAATAGTTTCATCTGCTTCTTTTCAGCTCTTATGTGTTTTCGACTATTGGTTCATGTATTAGATCCGTTGCCTTGTTGAGTTATCAACTTTGACTATGTTCTTTTCTTGTTAAGTGGTAAACTGTGATAACATGAAATCTTCTTGTGATTTACATCTTAATCAACTTCTTACTATTGGATAGGGCTTGATGCCTTGGCGATTGCTAAAAAGGGAGGGGCTACAGTGGAGAGTGGATTTAAAGTTCCAAGGGAGAAACTTGCTTCAGTTGTGTCATCTTTAGATGAGGACGAGGAGGCATCTGCTGCCTCTGGAATTGATGAGTTGGGAAGTAGTGCATCTAATGTTTCACGGAATAATGTACAGAGGAGGTATCGTGAATCCTGTGCTAGTGAGACATATGTTTCAGGTACCAACTCTATCTCTTTTTTCTTTTCACATCCAAGGATTCATTATTATAATCAACTCCGACATTGTGATTGCTTTTGCTATGGTCTCTGCTGCTACATTGTAACTCTATATGAATTTTATGACAATAATGGCACCTGTACTTCGTATGGGCTTAACTGGACCCAGATCTAAGGTTTATTACTTTGAATAAATTAAGTGCGCAATAATTCTTTAATTGAAAAAATGAATAACATTGTGCTAAAAGATAGATAGAGATAACCTTTGCAGAGAGGAAAATTTTCCTTCTCTCTCTGTTTCTAGAGGAAGCCAATGGTGAAAGTAAAAGACATGCATAATTTCAAACCACCTTCATTGCCATTGAACCAGAAATGCTGAATAAAAAGTATCGAAGACTCTATTAGTCATACTTCTACAATTCAGCACTTGTTTGGTACCGCTTCCCTAAATAAAATCTTACTTGTAGGAAAACAAATCAAAGATCTTGTGCTCTCTTTCGGATGACTGGGGACTAGAATATTAGAGTATCACAACCAAAAGTGCATTTCCGTAGATAATATTTTGAATGATCTTTCTGAGTTTTCTTTCTTTTTGTATCCAATAAAATGTCGTGTTGCTAGCGATGGGATAGTTATTTTTTATTTTTTAGGCATTCTAGCCTCTAGGGTTTTGTGTGCTCCACATGAAATTGATTTCACTGATTATCATTGAATTTGTTTGTACTTTGATAAGTCAAGATAAGTTTCAGTAATAACACATCAAAACGTTGTCAAGTATTTACAAAGTAGGGACTCGCTCAACCCCATTCATTGATCAAATTACCCAATCATATGTAGATAATATATTCCTTGCATGAAAAAACATAGAAACACTAAATACCTTTAAATACATCTAGTGTCCCTCTCTTTATTCTGGAAGAATCCCTTATTCCTCTCATTCGAAATTTGCCAAATCATTTGATACATCCAGTGACATATGTCATCCTGTTCGTTTGTGATTTCCTTTTCCAACTTTTTGTTAACGTTAAATAGCATTTCTGAGTGTCTTTGTTATGTCAATGCTAAACTAACAAAGCAGTTTTTTTTCCGTTTTGTCTGGTTTTTAGGGTGAGGGGAGTGTTTCTGAACATAGATTGTTTCCTTATCTTTAGTAGTTATTGTTTGTTCCCATTTGGTTCTGCTATAGGTTATTTGATTTGACAAAACAGGGAATAGTGGAAAAGTATCACCTGGACAATTTCGTTTTTAGGATGCAAACCTTTGATTTATATGATCAGATTTAGTAATTCTTCTAACATGAGGTAAAGGTAAACCTGAAATAACTTTAGGTGTTTGGTTCTCGAGGCAGGGGTGGCAGGGGAATTTGGGAATTAGTTGGTAGCCTGATGTTATGTAAAATTAGCCAAAAACAAAAAGCGAAGATTGAAACAGGATTACGTTAAAACTTACTTAAAAAATCTAGCTTTTGTTCTGAGGTTTGTAAAACTGTGTTTATGCCAACATAATGTGAGGCGAGGGCTTAAACAAAGCCGATTTTGTAAGCTAAATGGGCCTTCCTAGCTGAGACTTATCACTCCCAAAAAAGAACTGAGACTTTTGACTAATTGAAGGGCTGTAATGTTTTAGCGGTAGTTAAATAAATTAGAGCAGCATAATTGGTGGATCCCGTCATCAACGTTTGGGGCATGATCAGACTATACTTCCCTTCCATGAAAGAGTTCAAAGGGGTAAATATCAATCATAGTAGGAGACACCTTGAAACTCCTTTGCTACTCTGCGGATACATTGACAAGGATCTTGGGAAGTACCTAACTTCTAATCAAATTGCTTTTTTTTTCCAACCTAATTAAATCTCTTTTTTTCCCAGCCTAATTAAATTGCTTTCACATATAGAGATATTGCTCCATTTTTTGTTTTCATTTACCTACCTTTCCTGCTACGTGTGCAACAATTGATACCCTTTATTTTCTAGGTAGTACAGTAACCGATGAATGGGAAGATCCCGAGACAGTCCCGAGGCCTCAATTGAATGAGGACACAGAGGTACATTGCTTATAAGTACCCTTGCTCTGACATAACTCATTGCCATTTTAAGATGTAAAGCTGTTCTATTTTCTATAACTTAAGCATGATGTTGTTAAATTGCTTTTCTAATAGTACCTTGAATTTCTTTTCGTTGAAGTTTCTAGTTTCCTTTCCTTTTTTCTGTGTTCAGAGTGTTTCAGCTTTTTGACCAACGTAGGGAGAAGGGTTATGTGTAGTTTAAGTCTCTTCTCTTACTGCATGATATCTTTGCATATTGCATTGGGAAGAATAAGTGAGACGAAAGGAAGTGACGTTCAGAATTAAGAACTTTGTGGAGTTGGTACCTGGTTCAGCTGGGGTCTAAGATTGACCAGCCAGCAACGTTATCATGAAGCAAATTTGAATACATTTTGTCCTTTTCAATACAGTGAAATATCACTGTTAATTGTCAAAGTAGCATAATAAACTATATGAATGCATGGTTATCTACAAATAATACATATGGATGCACATTTATAGGTCATGCATCTTATCATTCAATATGATGAAATAACAAAATGAATCAAGGTAACTGGTTGCAACTGACCAAACTTTATTTTTGATGAAGCAATTGCTAAGAAAGTACAGCATGGGTTTCATCAGAACGTCTTATATGCAAGATGTGGCAGTAATATTACTTATCTGTGTCATTTGAAGTTCATTTCACTCTTTTACTCTTCTTTCGTTCCTCTCGTATCCGTTAAAAATGGTCAGGTTCTCCAGCTTGGATTTGACAAATTGGTACCTTTAAGAGTTCTCTACTTCTTTCTTGAGATTTTGGGGTCTGAAATGTCTGTATGACTTGTTGGAAACCCATTCCTCAGTGCTTGTGTCCTGCTATTTTAGTGAATTTCTTGTAGATTCCATGGTCAGGTTCTCCTGCTTGGATTTTATAATTTGGTACCCTTAAGAGTTCTCTACTTATTTCTTGAGATTTCTGCGTCTGAAATCTCTGTATGACTTTTTGGAAACCATTCCTCAGTGCACATGTCCTGGTATTTTGGTGAATTTCATGTAGATTGAATCATATGCTTTAGTTTCTCGCCTTAACTTGACGGAGTGATTATGTTTTGTAATGTATCGTTGCTGTATTTTTAAGACATTAATGTGCCACTGACTTATGTCTTATTCAAGGTTCCAGCTGCATCTTCTGGGAGTTCACGCTCTAGGAATACTACTAGGCGCGAGTCAGTTGACCGTGAAAGGGATAGAAGTAAATACAGGGATAATTACAGAAGTGAAAGCAGGGAAGGGAGAAGGGGAGAGAGAACTAGCAGGGAAGAGCACCGTTACAGGGATTCAGCACATGGTTATGAAAGAGAATTCGATGGGGATGGCGGAAGAAAAAGAAGTAGATATGAAGGCTCTAGGAGGACACCTGGTAAGCCTTACATCTTCATTTACCAATTCCTTGGATTTTTTGTTCTGATTTTTCAAATCTAAAACAATTTTAGTGGGTGGCATGTGATACAGCCAACATGCGGATATGCTGACCAAGATTTAAGTTATCACAGTGCACCTAGTTCTCAGTCTGCTGGTGCTTGATATTTTCAAAACATATCGTAATGTATTTAACCAGATATAGATTATGCTCCTGCGGAAGTATCTACTCGTTAAGGAATCTCCTCGCTGTAATTTTGTGACATTTTCTTTAGGCATTTGACATTTGAACTGGCAAATTTGTAACCATTCAGGAAGATCTGAATGGGATGATGGTAGATGGGAGTGGCAAGATACCCCTCGTCATGATAGCCGTTCCAATAGTAGCAGACGTCATGAGCCTTCACCTTCCCCAATGTTCCTTGGTGCTTCACCTGATGCTCGGCTTGTTTCTCCGTGGCTGGGGGGTCGTACTCCTCATTCTGCTGGTATGGTGGCTGTGAATTCTAACACTGGCGTTGTCGCAAAATTTTTTCAGCACATGATTAATGAGAAACCTTCATACCTGCAGAGGCTGCTTCCCCGTGGGACAGTGTGGCTCCTTCTCCAACTCCAATAAGGGCATCCGGGTCATCAGTAAGATCTTCAAGTTCTAGATATGGTGGGAAATCCAATTTGGTTATGTCTTCTACAAAAAGTTTTCTGTCCGAGGTAGTGCTTTGTACTCAAACTTCCATCTTTCTTACTTCCTTTTTTTGGGCTCGGGGGTCTGGCTGGACTAGGAAAATAAAGGTTTCTGTGTTGCTAAATATGAGGCCACCTGTGTGCTGTCTTGACAGTTTAATAAGTGACATTGTTTTTTTACCTATGCTTTACTTCCTTCTAGGATGGAGTAGATGACACAAATGGTGCCTCTGAAGTTCAAAATCAAGAGATTACTGAAAGTATGCGTCTAGAGATGGAGTATAATTCTGATCGTGCCTGGTAATTATCTTTCCATTTTATAATATCTACTGTATTATGAAGCAAGTCCTATGATTATACGTGCTTGCTATGTGTTCTTTTGCGCTTCTAGTAATCAGTTTTATTATTTTTGATAGAGCCAATAATCACTTCAGTTATACAGGTATGACCGAGAAGAAGGTAGTACAGTGTTTGAGGGGGACGGTTCATCAGTATTCCTTGGTGATGAGGCATCTTTCCAGAAGAAAGAGGTGGAATTAGCCAAAAAACTGGTAAGTATGAAGATACAGAAGTCTTAAATCATGCTTTTGGCATATATTCACATTTATATGTTTGTGCTAGAGCAAACTCATGTATGTTACGTGGAAGTTGTAACGATATGAATGGCTGTTGCTTTCAGTTGTTTAGAAAACTTGCTTGCTGGTTAAGTTTAACTTACATTTGGCAATTCATGTCAGTCTGCATGACAATCTTATGTGCCATAACTTACTGTATTTGAGAAAGACTATGAAGATTATGCTTACTGCACTGATGATGCGAATAAGGGTGATTGTTTTCCAGAGATGAATTTGTAAAATTCTCTGGTGCCAATTGCCTTTTGATGTGCGAACATGTTTCTATCACTATTGTGATTGTGTTTGAGAATTTGCATCAGCAAATATTCAGTTGTGCTTTTCCTTATGCCACCTTCTGATCGATATCCTTTATTTAGATAGGTCATCCTTTTTAGATACTTCCTCCATTTCAATTTATGTGAGGCTGTGAGCCCTTTGACTAGACACGGAGTTTAAGAAAAGAGAGAAGACTTTTGAACTTGTGGTGTAAAAGGAGGCACATATATTTTGTGTGGCTATAAATCATTGCATAAAGATAGATTGTTTTGAAATAAGGAAAGAGGTCATTCTTTTTGGCACGGACTAAAAAGGAAATAGGTTCACATAAATTGAAACGGAGGGAGTATGTATTTTGTATCCTCCTATTTTAGACCCGTGTTAAACATCTGAGAGGTCGCAAAGACGTTTGAACAAAAGGGATGGAAGACCTTGTACTAAATGAAAGTGCTGTATTTTTCTCTCTTTGTGGTTATGCCTACTTTTCATACATCTAGATGTTCTTGATTTTGCACCTCCTTGGTGATATCATCTAAATACTATTGTTGCTTCTCTGATTTAAAAAAAGTATTCCTTCCTGTCAAAATTGGTGATCATCTTTTAGCTGAATGAGCATTGCTAGTAAGTTCTTATACATGTCAAAATAGGTGATCATCTTTTAGCTGAATGAGCATAGCTAGTAAGTTCTTATACATTGTTAGTCAAGTTTTCATCATTTGAATATGATATTCAGAGCTTCTTGGACTTCTTCCGATGTGATTGCTAAAGAAAGTCTGTTCTCTGTGGGTTAGCATAATATCAAGAGCTTCTGTAATCTATCAAACTTAACTATACTGTGTGGTTAACAATCGGTTATATATGTTGTAAAACTCATGCAAACACGTGTATGGTCTGTCATTGACGCCACCTTCTTCCCTTTTCCCTTGCCACATGTAACAGGTTCGTAGAGATGGGAGCAAGATGTCACTTGCTCAAAGTAAAAGGTTATCACAGCTCACTGCAGACAATGCTCAATGGGAAGATCGTCAGCTTTTGAGATCTGGAGCTGTTAGAGGTACCGAGTTGCAGACGGAGTTTGATGATGAGGAGGAACGGAAAGTTATTCTTCTTGTTCATGGTACATCTCTATGATAAGCTTCCCAGTGAGAAATTCAATCTGGCTTCTCAAAAATATTTGCTCCATTTTTGTTTGGGTATCTTACTATTTGTTGTGACAGATACAAAGCCCCCCTTTTTGGATGGGAGAATTGTTTTCACCAAGCAAGCTGAGCCGATAATGCCAATAAAGGACCCCACATCAGACATGGCCATAATTTCACGCAAAGGGTCAGCTCTAGTTCGGGAAATACGTGAAAAACAAAACATGCATAAGTCTCGCCAAAGATTCTGGGAGCTTGCTGGCTCAAAACTCGGAGATATCCTTGGTGTGGAGAAGAGTGCAGAGCAGGTACCTTATGTTTGCCATCAAATTGAATGTACTATGTTAGTCCTGTATGTCTTAGGTCATATAAGTTATAGATCTGACATTTCCTTTCACCTTATGCTAGGTTGATGCGGATACTGCTGTAGTGGGTGAGGATGGTGAGGTTGATTTTAAGGGAGAAGCTAGATTCTCACAGCACTTGAGGACGGGGGAAGCTGTTAGTGATTTTGCAAAATCAAAAACACTTTCACAGCAAAGGCAATATCTGCCCATCTTCTCTGTGCGAGATGATTTACTGCAGGTTTGACCCATTGTCCCATTTTGGTACTCCGGGGATCTTATTGAATGATGAATTACTGAACCTGTTATCCAGCTTAATAGACCTAGAAATTAGAAACTTTTGCTTTGAACGTCATTGAGAATCAGTTAAATGGTAAAACTGACATGAGCACCCATAGGTAGGACTTGAAGCAGTGTGTACAAATTAGATGCTAAGCTGCTTTGTAAAGTCTATTAATGTCCTTTACCTTGGGATAAATTCACCAACTGTTTATCTATGAAAAACAGAGTTGGTTCTCCAAGGTATTCTTTTTAACTTGCAGAATGTTTTTTCTGGTTCTTTTCCTTTGGGGTAACAGGTGGTTCGCGAAAACCAGATAGTGGTTGTTGTTGGAGAAACTGGTTCCGGAAAGACAACGCAGCTAACCCAGGTTCGTTTAGACTTTTTTTTTTCTTTTTTCTAAACTATTTTTTAAAGTCTAAATTGGGATCTGTAGAAATTTTTGTACAGTCTTTGACTTTTTGTCTGTAATTGCATGCAGTACCTGTATGAAGATGGCTATACAATTAGTGGAATCGTTGGGTGCACCCAACCCAGGCGTGTGGCAGCCATGAGTGTTGCAAAAAGAGTTAGTGAAGAAATGGAAACTGAGCTTGGTGATAAAGTTGGATATGCTATTCGTTTTGAAGATGTCACTGGGCCAAGTACCGTTATCAAGGTGAGTCTTTTGATCATATGAGATGTGAGTATGCTCACACCTCTTAGTTGTAATTTATGCAATTGGAAAGGAAGTGTACCCCTAATCGCCCTCTTTTTCCTTTAGATGCTCTTGGTTCACTCATAAGTTGGTGTAGTTGAATATATGTATATTTCCTTGTGCAGTACATGACTGATGGTGTGCTTCTAAGGGAAACACTCAAAGATCCCGATCTTGAAAAATATCGGTATTGTTTCACTCTTTAATACTTTCATAAGCATTTAATATATGATTTCCTAGAACGTGAAGTTTCTGCTTTCTTTATGTAGTGCAGTCATTGAAAATTTCTCCTTTTTGCAGTGTAATTGTTATGGACGAAGCCCATGAGAGATCACTTAATACTGATGTCCTTTTTGGCATTCTTAAAAAAGTTGTGGCTAGGCGACGTGATTTTAAGCTTATCGTGACTTCTGCCACTCTCAATGCCCAAAAGTTCTCCAACTTCTTTGGGAGGTAGGTTCTCTATTGAATAGCTGGACGAGGTGACTGCTTGCATTGGCTTTCATCTCTTTTCCACTTCACATAACCTGTGTCTTTTTTTATTGCAGTGTACCGATATTTCACATACCTGGAAGAACCTTTCCTGTTCAAAAACTGTATAGTAAAACCCCATGTGAAGACTATGTCGAAGCTGCAGTTAAACAAGTCATGACCATCCATATTACTAGTGCACCAGGTGATATACTCATCTTCATGACTGGTCAGGATGAGATTGAAGCTACCTGTTATGCACTTTCAGAGCGGATGGAGCAGCTTACCTCATCAACAAAGCAAGCAGTGCCCAAGCTGTTAATTCTTCCTATATACTCCCAACTGCCTGCTGATTTGCAAGCAAAAATATTCGAGAAAGCTGAAGATGGGGCTCGCAAATGCATTGTTGCTACTAATATTGCTGAAACATCCTTGACTGTTGATGGAATTTTCTACGTCATTGATACAGGCTATGGTAAAATGAAGGTGTACAATCCACGAATGGGTATGGATGCTCTGCAAGTGTTTCCTGTTAGTCGAGCTGCTGCTGACCAGCGTGCTGGTCGAGCTGGTAGAACTGGCCCAGGGACTTGTTACCGGCTTTACACTGAGAATGCGTACGAGAATGAAATGCTTCCAAGCCCCGTCCCAGAAATTCAACGGACAAATCTTGGGAATGTGGTTTTGCTGCTCAAGTCTCTCAAAATTCAGAACCTGTTGGATTTTGATTTTATGGACCCACCTCCTCAGGATAACATCCTTAATTCCATGTATCAGTTGTGGGTATTAGGTGCACTTAACAATGTTGGGGATTTAACGGACCTTGGCTGGAAAATGGTGGAGTTCCCATTGGACCCTCCCCTTGCCAAAATGCTCTTGATGGGAGAACAACTAGAATGCTTAAATGAGGTTCTGACAATTGTTTCTATGCTTTCAGTGCCTTCAGTTTTCTTTAGACCCAAGGATAGGGCAGAGGAAAGTGATGCGGCTAGGGAAAAGTTTTTTGTGCCTGAATCTGATCATCTTACACTGCTTAATGTTTACCAGCAATGGAAAGCTAATCAATATAGGGGGGACTGGTGTAATGACCACTTTTTACAGGTCAAAGGTCTGCGCAAGGCTAGGGAAGTAAGATCCCAATTGCTGGACATCCTCAAGACACTTAAAATTCCGCTCACCTCCTGTGGTCCTGATTGGGATGTTGTAAGGAAAGCCATTTGTTCTGCCTACTTCCACAATGCAGCTAGACTGAAGGGAGTTGGGGAATATGTTAATTGCAGGAATGGGATGCCTTGTAACTTGCATCCCACTAGTGCACTCTATGGATTGGGTTACACTCCTGATCACGTGGTTTATCACGAGCTGATCTTGACGACAAAAGAGTATATGCAGTGTGTGACGGCTGTGGAGCCTCACTGGTTGGCAGAGTTGGGCCCAATGTTTTTCTCCGTGAAAGATTCTGATACGTCAATGCAGGAACATAAAAAGAAACAGAAAGAAGAGAAAACTGCCATGGAGGAAGAAATGGAGAAGTTGAGGATGGTCCAGGCTGAGGCTGAAAGAAGAAGCAAGGAGAAGGAGAGGGAAAAGAGAGCAAAAGAGCAGCAACAAGTTTCAATGCCTGGTTTGAAGAAAGGCTCAACTACCTATCTACGACCTAAGAGGCTCGGTCTGTAAATACACTATATACTGTAGTTAGATATCTGGTGAGATAATTTGTGCCCACGTGTGAAACATGTGAAATTAACTCCATTTCTTATTCATCCTCAAGTTAATTTGGAGGATGGAGACACGAGATTTGGAGAATGAAAAAATCCAAATGAAGTCAACAAATGTCTGTACAAGTTCTTCCATTTAGCAATTATCTTTACTCCTTTTCACCCTGAATTTGACAAATGCTCGTATAAGGTTCTTCATATAGCAATTATTTTTGCTCCTTTTGACCTTGAACATAACTAGTTTTGGCAGACTGATTAGCAGGAATATATGTTGCATGGTGTTAAGATACAGGATGTGCAGGTTGGTCTGGAGCTTCCAAGGGTATCATTGACATAATTTCTAATGGTTTTGTTCAAGTTCTGCCATGGAGTTCAATTTTCTGCTCCTAATTACCATCTTGATTGTCTCCAAACTAATATTCAAGACAGGCGTTTATTGATTAGCGAATTGGTACTAGGAAGATTGAAAGTACTAACTCCCTGTTCACAACAGTTTAGAGAGGATCAACTCTTGATTCTGGGGTTGACAACTTAATATCTCCAAGAAAGTATATAGTTTGGAGTAGTCGTCTGAGTGCACAAGTCAGTTTCAGAGCTTTGTCGTTGAATTTCCAACTCTTTCATAGAATTATATTTACCAATGATTTCCTTTGATGCTTTGTATCACCAGATTATCAAACATCTTGCCTTCTCATGCTATCAAGTTGATAAGAAAATATCAGAATGATCATCAAAAAGGGGAAGATCACTGTGCAATAATTTGTTAGGATTATCAGTTTGTGATTGCAACCATAAAATCTTCTCAACGGGACGTCAACTTTATATAGATCTTCCTCCAGTAATATAGACCCGGGTATTCTCATTTCAAGCTTAAAGTATGTTTCAACTTCTTCCAAGATGCTAGTATTGTGCCTTAATGGAAATTTCAACTCCTCCATAGGTAAAAGATTATGTCATGAGATATTGCAGGCAGGGGCGGATTTAGGGGGACGGAAGGGGGTTTAATCTAACCTTCTTCGCCGAAAAAATTACATTGCATATACAAGGCAAAATCTGTTTTACCTTCATATAATAAGTTTTGAACCCCCTTAACACAACTCAAAAGTGTAGCTTAGTGGTCAACGGGGTTCAAAATCTTTCTAAGGTCATAGGTTCAATTTAACTAGTTATAATTTTTTTTTGAATCCCCTTCGTGGAGATCCTGTCTTTGAACCCCTACGTGGAGATCCTGTCTTCTTGCAAGAGAGACAATATAGCTTGGACCATACTATATGAACAAATGGTGCTTAATAATTCGTTTACTGAAGTGAAATTTATTGGATGAGATATTGCAGGAGCTACAAATAAACCTTGAAACAAACGCATCAACCATTGGCTGCAAACATCAAAAGTAAATGAAGGAATAGAAACCATGAGATGCTGAAGAAACTTTACCAACAAAATATAAACAAGGAAGGCGATAATAATGTGCATACAATGAAAGAACTTTTCCAAAGAATTGAAACTAAAACTAAATTCCAAATCATTTGGGGCATAAAGCACATCTACTTCATCTTTAAGTGCACATCCTTTTTACCAAATCTTATTTTAAAATAGCAAATTGTCTGTTCTTCCATCTTTTCTATAACTAGAATAAAGCAAATTAAACACCTATTGTACTGCAGTTGTTGATACTAAACTAACTGATGACATGATCTGGCATATTACTCGACAGATAAGTATTAAACTTTTCCAATGATAAGCAACATAAACAATAATTTATACCACTAGTTGTGACAAGAGAGGTTGCTCTGATTAGTGGCGGAGCCACCCTTGCCCGAGGGGTGTCGACCGACACCCCTCCGCCAAAAAATAACACTGCGTAAATAGGTATTTTAAAAAAAAAAATTGAATATATACAAGGTATTGACACCGTTGACATAAGACAAACTTTTAGTGCAATGGTCAAGGGGTGTCAAATTTACAGAAGGTTGCAAGTTCCATTCTCAATAACAACTTTTTTTATTTTGACACCCCTTTGTATAATTCCTGGCTCCGCCACTGGCTCTGATGGGAAGCAACATTCACTTCCAACCAAGAGGTTGTGATTTCGAGTCTCCCGAATAGCAAGGTGGGAAGTTCTTAGTGGAAATGATGCCGAGTTATCTATTGGAAACAACCTCTCTACCCCATTTTACCCTTCCTTCATTTTACATCTTTTTCTTTCTTCTACACTCCAAATCAATGTTATCAATCAATGTTAACCTAACTACGTCTAGTGACAATTTAAGTTCCTTCCACCAGGCACCATTGCCAATCCTAGGAGTTATAGTGATAGAACTCGAATTTCTCAGTTATCAAATTAGTAGATGATCTCAATTCCATCAATATAGCAACCACATTGTAGCTAGTAGCTCAAGCAGACAACTCCAATTTCAAGGTTTCAAGTGCATGTGTAATTCCCATATTGTCAATCTGTCTTCAACTTTTAGAGTGTGTTTGGTATGAATGAAAAATATTTTTTGAAATTTTTAATTTTTTAATTTTTCATGTTTTATTGGTTAAAATTTAAAAAATATTTTCCTCAAGAACTATTTTCCTCAAAGTGAAAAAAACTATGTTTTCCTATCAAGAAGGAAAAATATTTTTCAAATACCCCCACCCATGCCCACCCTCATCCCTACCCCCACTCACCCAACACCCCAACCCCTACCAATCTCCACTCCGCCTCCACCCCTAACTCCCCAACCCCATGTACGATGCCCAACTCCACGCTTACCACTAATTACCATTTCGACACTCTTATAGTATTTGCTTAAATATATATTTTTTGAGAAAATATTTAGTATGTTTCGGAAAAAAAAAATTTCACTCACCGCTCAAATAGGAGCAAAAAAAAAATAATAAACCACTTCCTTTCCAAAAAAAATATTTTTCTTCGTACCAAACATATTCTTAATTACAAACTCCCAGCAGAACAACTCAAGGATTTCAAATAATCAAGCCATTAAAATATTATATATATGCCACTTTATGTTACTTGAGTGGGTAAATAAAACCCTAACTTTAGCTCCCCAATAGACGTGGAAGGGAAATTGGACTTGAGATTGGCTTTAAAACGAGCCCGAAACCAAAATGATGTATTTTTTGGACTCAAGCCACAGAAATAGGTATTAATAACTTTTTTTTAATATATAGCGCATATTTTTAGTGCGTTATGCCTTAACGACAAGTTACCTTATTAAAGTACAGAGCATATATGCTTACTATTTGTAAAGACTCAGTGTAGCACATATATTACATGTGCTATTCCCGAGTCGGTCAGATACATGTGCTATACTTAAAATATATCAAACCTCTTCTTCCCCGACAGAAAGCTTGAAAAATGCCACTCCCCCTCCCCCCTCCCCACCCCCAAAAAAAATTAAACTCTATTGGAACCCACTTTGTTCCCCTAAATCTTTTGTTATTCATATGTTATCGATAGAAGACACGATCCAAGGCTGCCTCGTGGAGTTGAACGTGATTTGTGCTCAATTCACTTGTAAAAATGACATATTTCTCCTATCAGAAATAGGTATTCCGAAACACTCTTTTACCAAAATTAATTTAATGTTTAGTAAAAAATTTCGAAAATTGTTTATTATATCATTGTTATAAAGTTGTTGAATGTCTTGTGTTACTTGTTTTATAAATGTACTACAAAATTATGTGCCTTTAGTGTCTTTTAGAGTAATAGAAGAATAAATATGTTATAATTTAAGTTAGTTGTTTAATATTTTTATAATTGTTAAAAAATGCTTTTAGTGCCCTTTAGTATAGAACACTAACTACGTGCAGTCAGCTAGTTAGAGTAATCAATTACGGATAAGATAGTAATCAGTTATTCGTATAGTAAAAGTATTATCAAATATGAGTCAAATAAAATACGATAAGTTAAATAAATTAACCGTTTAGTATATTTTGACTGATGAATGGTAAAATAATTAGTTGTCAATATAAAAAAGACTTTGTCGGGTTTTTGTGTAAAATCTTATAAATTAACATATAAATTGTTATGAATGAAATAAATAATTCATAATATTTTATATAAAAATAATTATTAAAACTTTACGAATTATACAAATAAATAAAAAATTAAGTATTTAGTATTATTTTAATGATGAATAAAATTGTTGAAAAATTGATAGTACACAAAACAGACGCTGTTTTTTTTTTTTGGTAAAGGTAACAAATTTACTTATAAATTGATACGAACGAAATAAATACTTAATAAGTTAATAGATTTTTTTTTCACATTGGGTTTTATTTTAGTTAAGGTTTTAATGAGGCACATTACTTATTGAGTAGACATTCAAGGGGGAGTGTTAAGAATAGAATTCTATTTGGAGTGAATGTCTATAATTCTATTTGGAGTGAATGTCTATCTTGTGGAGAGTTTTACTTTGTGACTAAGTCATAATTTCTCCTATAAATAGAGGGGTCTTACCCCATTATAAATCATCACAAAATTCAATAAGAATTCCCTCTTTCTCTTTCTCTACAATATTGTTCTTCTTCTTTTATTATTTCATAACACGTTATCAGCACGAGACTCTACCATCTCAAGAAGCTCTTTCGGAAGATTAAGGTAATTTTTCTCCTTTTTTTTGTCGTTCTTCTTTTTTGTTTCTTTAGTTCCCAATAAACAATATTGGGCAAGAACTATATGACATGGGTGTTGGATGCTGAAATCCACTTAGATGCAATGGGTCTCGGAGACGCCATTAAAGACAGAAATAAAGCATCTACCCAAGAATGTGCTAAGGCCTTGATTTTCTTGCGCCATCACCTTGATGAAGGGTTGAAAATTGAATATCTCACAGGTCAAAGATCCACTTATTTTGTGGAATGACTTAAAGGAAAGATATGACAACTTAAAGTTGGTCACCCTTCCACAAGCACGATATGATTGGGCTCATCTGAGGCTCCAAGACTTTAAGTCTGTTTCTGAATATAATTTTGCGATGTTCAGAATTACTTCTAAAGAATTATTAGTAGTATTTATTTAAGCTACACTGTCTTGTCTGATATTATTACGTAATTACGCTTATTATACCAAAGTTCATTATTTTACACAAAAAAAATCACCAGTAAGTATACATGATTCTTTTGTCGTTCTTCTTTTTTGTTTCTTTAGTTCCCAATAAACAATATTTTCTTTACGGTTATGCAAAAGAATGATAAGTGAGACGTAAAACAAATTCTTTTACGACCTTTCCTAATTGAAATCTTAAATTTTTTTTGTGGCTAATTTCGTATGAAAATTGTAAAATCACTGAATGAGTGTTTCAATCATCGCACTACTTCTATGCAAACTTAAATTGGGAATATGACAAACGCAAACTACTGGTGTGGCCCAAAGGTACTCTTTCTATTTGTTTTACATGAAATTTGTATTTTTTGTGCCTATTTGACTACTTCTCGGAAAAAATACTAATGTTTATTCGTATATTTCCTTTGTATGTCAAATCATGGGAAGCAAATATGGATGTCTCACAAAGCAAACTTGGATCAAATTTCAATTGTGAAAATATTTGTTTAGTTGATTCATGTACAACACATACAATACTCAAAGAGAAGAAATATTTCTCCCATTTAAGTATGTGTAAGGCAGATGTTACTACAATTTCTGGTAGTAGTAAATTAATTGAAGGCTCTGGAAGAGCTACTATAACTCTGCCTAAGGGAACAATACTTATCATAGAGAATGCAATGTTCTCCTCCAAGTCCAAGAGGAACTTGTTGAGTTTTAAAGATATCCGTCGAAATGGATATCATATTGAGACGATAGATGAGAATAATCTTGAATATCTCATCATTACCAAAAATGCCTCTGGCCAGAAAAGGGCTATTGAGAAGTTCCCATCTTTGTCTTGTGGCCTGTATTGGACAAGAATTAGTGCAATTGAGGCACATTCTATTGTAAACCAAAATGTTACCGATTCCAATACTTTTGTACTTTGGCATGATCGATTGGGACACCCTGGATCAATTATGATGAGACGAATCATAGAAAACTCAAATGGCCATCCATTAAAGAATTTAAAGATTCTTTTAAATGATGAATTTTCTTGCACTTCTTGTTATCAAGGCAAGTTAATTATTAGACCATCACCAACAAAGGTTGGAATTGAGTCCCCTACGTTTTTGGAACGTATACAAGGGGACATTTGTGGACCTATTCACCCACCTCGTGGGTCGTTCCGATATTTTATGGTCTTGATAGACGCATCCTCTAGATGGTCCCATGTGTGCCTATTGTCATCTCGCAACCTCACGTTTGCAAAATTAATGGCACAAATAATTCGATTACGGGCACAATTTCCTGATAATCCAATTAAGTCTATTAGACTTGATAATGCTGCTGAGTTTTCATCCCAAGCATTTAATGATTATTGCTTATCAATTGGGATAAAAGTGGAACATCATGTAGCTCATGTTCACACTCAAAATGGTCTTGCAGAGTCTTTAATTAAACGTCTGCAATTGATAGCAAGACCGTTACTCATGAAAACGAGGCTACCGACTTCTGTTTAGGGTCACGCCATTTTACATGCAACAATGCTAGTTCGTCTCAAATCGACAAATTATCATAAATATTCCCTGTTGTAATTAGTTTTGGGACATGAACCTAATATATCCCATTTAAGAATTTTTGGATGCGCAGTATATGTGCCTGTAGCACCGTCATATCGCACCAAAATGGATCCGCAAAGAAGGTTAGGAATATATGTTGTGTTTGAATCGCCCTCCATTATTCGTTACCTCGAGCCATTAACGGGAGATTTATTTACTGCACGATTTGCAGACTGTCGATTCGATGAGACACTTTTCCCAAAATTAGGGGAGAAGTTGGTGAAACCAAACGGGAAATTTTGTGGAAAAATCCATCATTATCTCATCTTGATCCACGTGCCTCTATTTGTGAAAAAGAGGTACAAAAGAATATTCATTTGCAGAGAATAGCAAATCAAATGCCCGATGCATTTACGAATATGAAAAGGATAACAAAATCACATATCCTTGCGGAGAATGTTCCAATCCGTATTGATGTCCCTATTGGACAATCTTCTAGTGTCATAGCTAATGAGTCAAAAGCACGCATGAAACGTGGCAGACCATTAGGTTCCAAAGATCGAAATCCTAGAAAAAGGAAAATAAATGATCAAAATGACACTATGAAAGAATCTCACGAAGAAATCCACGACTTAATAAATTCTGAGATTCATGAGGAATCCACCTGAGCCCGAGACTCAAGAAAATAAGGAACTATCAATAAATCCAATCGATATTGAGACAAATTTGAATCGATTGGATATAGTGGTGGATTATGTCTTTGCATATAATGTTGCATCCAACATTATGCAAGAAAGTGAGGATCTTGAACCTCAATCTGTTGGTGAATGTCGACAAAGACTTGATTGGCCAAAATGGCAAGAAGCAATCCAATCAGAATTGAATTCACTTGCAAAATGTGAAGTTTTTGGGCCTATAGTCCAAACACCTAATGGTGTTAAGCCCGTTGGCTATAAATGGGTCTTTGTACGCAAGAGAAATGAGAAAAATGAGGTGCAAAGATATAAGGCACGCCTTGTTGCACAAGGATTTTCACAAAGGCCTGGTGTTGATTATGAAGAGACATATTCACCCGTTATGGATGCTATAACATTCCGTTATCTCATTAGTTTTGTTGTCCATGAAAAACTTGACATGCATTTAATGGACGTGGTTACCGCCTACCTTTACGGCTCACTTGATAATGAGATATACATGAAAATTCCCGAGGGCTTCAAAATGCCTAATAATTCAAAATCCCGGGAAATGTTTTCAATCAAATTGCAAAGATCTTTGTATGGTCTAAAGCAATCAGGACGAATGTGGTATAATCGTCTTAGTGAGTATTTATTAAAGGAAGGCTATATAAATGATGCCATTTGCCCATGTGTTTTCATAAAGAAAACAACATCGAAATTTGTTGTACTTGCCGTATATGTTGATGACATAAACCTTATTGGAACTCCTATAGAACTCCAAAAGGCAATTGATTATTTAAAGAAGGAGTTCGAGATGAAAGATCTCGGAAAGACAAAATTATGTCTTGGTTTGCAAATTGAATATTTGGCAAACGGAATTTTTGTTCATCAATCTACCTACATAGAAAAGGTACTTAAACGATTTTACATGGATAAAGCACATCCATTAAGTACTCCGATGGTTGTTCGATCACTTGATGTGAACAAGGATCCATTCCGACCTCAAGAAGAGAATGAAGAACTACTTGGTCCTAAAGTACCATATCTTAGTGCAATTGGTGCACTAATGTATCTTGCCAATACGACAAGGCCCGACATAACTTTTCCAGTTAATGTCTTAGCAAGATATAGCTCTGCTCCCACAAGGAGACATTGGAATGGGATCAAACACATATTGCGGTATCTAAAAGGAACTACCGATATGGGCTTATTTTATGGCAACAATTGCAGTCCCGATCTTGTTGGTTATGCTGATGCTGGGTATTTATCCGACCCACACAAGGCTCGGTCTCAAACAGGTTATGTGTTTACCTATGGAGGCACTGCCATATCTTGGCGATCGACTAAGCAATCAATTGTGGCTACTTCATCTAATCATGCTCAGATAATTGCTATTCATGAAGCAAGTCGAGAGTGTGTGTGGTTGAGGTCAATAATACATCTTATTCGAGATAAATGTGGTGTGAAATGTGACAAGTTACCCACTATTTTGTATGAAGACAATGCAGCATGCATAGCTCAACTAAAGGGAGGATTCATAAAAGGAGATAGGACAAAGCACATTTCACCAAAATTATTTTTCACACATGATCTTCAAAAGAATGGTGATATTAATGTGCAACAGATTCGTTCAAGTGATAATATGACTGATTTGTTCACTAAATCTCTACCGACGTCAACCTTCAAGAAACTAGTATACAAGATCGGGATGCGAAGGCTTAAGGATGCGAATTGATGCTCTCATCAGGGGGAGTTAATACGTGTTGCACTCTTTTTCCCTTACAAGGTTTTGTCCCACTGGGTTTTCCTTGCGAGGTTTTTAACGAGGCAACCAAAAGGCGTATTATTAGATATGTGTACTCTTTTCCTTTTCTAGATTTTTTTCCCATTGGGTTTTATTTTAGTTAAGGTTTTAATGAGACACATTACTTATTGAGTAGACATTCAAGGGGAGTGTTAAGAATAGAATTCTATTTGGAGTGAATGTCTATAATTCTATTTGGAGTGAATGTCTATCTTGTGGAGAGTTTTACTTTGTGACTAAGTCATATTTCTCCTATAAATAGAGGGTCTTACCCCATTGTAAATCATTCCAAAATTCAATAAGAATTTTCTCTCTCTCTTTCTCTGCAATATTGCTCTTCTTCTTTAATTATTTCATAGCAAATAAAACTCTGTCTAATTTTAGTCGTAAAATTCTAAAACTAACATATAAATAAATACTTTATATCAAATCAAGTAATAATATAAAAATTTATGAATTAAATAATAATATAAAAAAATATTGCAAGATATTTTGAGATGTTAAATGATTAAAGAAGATATTAGTGTAACTAATATTTTTTAATTTACAGACATTATTATGGATCGTCCGTCTGTGCACTCTGGACCTGTTTCTCGTGAGCTACTTTTGCTCCAGGCGGGCCATAGGTCTTCACATATATGGGATGGAGAGTTGCTTAGCTATAACTTCCATTAGAGATGAATTAAATAATATAAAATCAAGTAATAATATAAAAATTTATCACAAGATATTTTGAGACGCTAGACGATTAAAGAAGATATTAGTGTAATTAATATTATTCAATTTATAGACATTATTATGGATCGTCCGTTTGTGCATCCTGGACCTGTTTCTCGTGGGCTACTTTTGCTCCAAGCGGGCCAAAGGTCTTCAGGGATGGAGAGTTGCTTAGTTAGAACTTCCACCCGAGATGCATTGACGATTTTTGAGAGTTTATTAGGAACCACCCACTTCATCCTTATACAATTGTGTGCCCCACTCAAACTTATTTTTACCGGGTTGTTGAGGTCGACCGATTGCAGTTCTATTGGCCTCCTCATTATGCCTGTGATCGAGCGGTAGAGATCTGTGACTCATACATTTCATTTGCCTATAGGCGAGGCAACCATCACGTTAGATGATATGGAGGTATTGTTAGGGTTGCCCATTGACGGCTTTGCTATCCACTACCCGCCTGCTCTTAGGGAGTATAAGAGGCATGACTATCTACAAATGCCGGTGAGGCTCACGGGACTCTTGCCGACGAAGCAGATTGCTATTAGTGGTGTTAGTCGATTACAACCATCACTTGTTAGGCAGCACCTGGAGGCGTTTCACGAGCAGATCACGGATGAGTCACCAGTTAAGGCTATTGAACGACAGCCATTGCTGTTGATTTGATGATATTTGGTGGAAACTTTTTCCGAACACTTCGGGAACCTTGTGAACCTCCGTTAGCTTGCATCATCTGGAGTGCTTAGATCACTTACCCATGTACATTTGTGGTAGTTCTGTTATTCTAACTACCTATATAGGCAGTTATGCATGGTGCCAATCGGTAGCGTGAAAGACATCGGTGGATTTATCCTGCAACTGCATGTGATAAAATTATTATTTCTTTTCATTCCGCCGCTGATCATAGATATAGTTTAAAATACTCAATTTTACGTCTACAATCATATTAGGAGATATTCTTGCAGATACGACCCCCTCCTTTGACCGCTAGCTCCAGATGCACCACCTCCGCCATTTCTATCACGTGCTAGGAGGTGGGTAGATATGCGAGGTCGCGCCCACGACATCATCTCCCTCTTTGCAGGCATATGTTAGATCTACTAGAAGCTACTCAAATAAATATTTGAGTAAGTTTGTTTGATAATGCTTGATTTGTCTTTTGTTTACTTACTATTCTTGGTTTAATAAATAGTTCATATAGAGGCCATATAGCGACGAGCTCATCGCCAGTTTGCTAGCATATAGCTGTGTGGATGTTTGAAGTCACATTGATATGTATCAATGTAGTCGAGCATCATCCAATCGGAAGAGTCATGTGATTAGTCGCCGACAGCTTATACCTTCTCCTTTCAGTTGGCATTCCACATATTACAAACATAATGATCGCAATAGAGTTGACTAGGTATACTTGGCCTGGCTAGAGGCTCAGATAGAGAACTGGGATCAGAGAATCGTCATGATTCCGTCGAATCCCCCACATTACTGTGTTGACGGTGAGCATAAATATAAAGTTTGGCATCACCATTTTAGTCGCAATCCGATCGCTAATAGCGATTATCTGGAGGGTGGTCGGTACGTTTCATATGCCGGGACGCATAAGACACTGGTATGTCATTTGATATAATTACATATCCGTTAGATTTTCTTGTTATCCTCTTTAATTACTGTTATACCGATGGAGGCTATTGGGTTACACCATTTTTACCAGATCGATATGCAGATGTAACAACATGTGGGTCATAGAGCTTCATTTGTGTTGTATTAACTTCTTACCTGGAGAGGAATAAAAAGAAACTTTGCAATCATTCACTCTGTTTATCATAATTTGTTGTGATAGGAAAGAAACATTTTTTTTTAACCCTAGATGCAGATCGAATCATTTATGTTTGTGGAAATATGTCGTTCATGCCTTTCTTGATTAAGAAAAATGACACATAATGTATGCTTGTAACAAGCTTACTCTTCACCTGTAAAAGTGAACGCCTGAGCTCTACTTCTTTTCACCTTTTCAGGTGAACGCATGAGCTCTACGTCTTTTCACTTTTTATGTAACATAGTGAAATGTTTATAGATTGTCACTTGGTTTAAATATGGCTTATGCTGGGATTAGTTATGTTAGGATTAATTATCCTAATATTATTTTATATCCACTGTTTGGTTTAATTTGTTGTATTAAAAATGATTATTGCATAATTTCTAAGAAGAACGGTATAAGTTATTCCGGTATTAATTACCTCACCCTTTACAAGGTTAAGATATTCCGGTACTAATATTAATCTCGGAAAAATTTATACCAGGATTGCTATCCAAATAAAGTATTAAGGTGGTATTAAATTTTTATATCAGCACTATACTTTCTTATACCTCGTACCAAACTACCTTTTAAGTGATATGGTGTAAAGCGTAAACATAGAAATGAAAAGTTACACATCTCAGTAAGAAATTCAAGTTGTTTTTCTTCAAAATGTATTTTCAACATCTAAATGGGTGAACAGTCATTTAGTTGGTTTAAAACTTATGATACTACTCGTTTTAAATTGCGACATATTAATCATTGTACTGCTCCTAGGAAGAATGAAGTTATACGTGTCCAATAAAAATGTAGAGAATTTCTAAGATATCTAAGTGTAGCTTAGCATCTTTTGACGGGTAATTACCAATTCCCCAATGCTGAGTAACTTACTAATTCATTATATTAAATATTGAAGTTAATTCATCTTTAAATAAGACATTGAAATATTAGCTTGTGTATTTTATATGAAATATTGACTTTCACTTGGATTTTCAACTTTTACTATTTTATTTTATTTTTTATTAAAATTCATATTCAAAGATAATAAGTACCTCTATACGGTTGAAATCGTATGCCTCTATGTGTTCGATGGGTCATTTTGAGCCCAAGTTTGGGCAAGGTCGAGTTTGAGCTAAAGGGGCCAGATCAGAGCTCGAGGACAGAGTGCAATGCCCGAAGACTGAAGTACGACGTACACCGAGGCCGAGTATGCTCGATCCCGAGATTGTACTGTTGAGGATTGTAACAGAATGAGCTAGATTCTTGCCACGTCCCCAAGATTGTGGCGCAAATCCCCGAATATAATTGTACGATTCCGTACTAGGCAGTTAGACAACTGTATCAGGAATATTCCCTACTGTAAATAGAAATATTCCATATGTAGGAGTCCCCTATTATATAAAGGGGACCCCAATCATTTGTAACATCACATAATCACCGAGAAAAGAATATACTCTCTGCTTTTGCTACTATTTATCACGATTGTCCCTTAGCTTTATTGTTCTTACTTTACTTATCTTGCTTCATTATTCTTATTGCTCTTAAATTATTCTTATTGCACTTAACCCACCTCGAGATCACTAAGCTCGAGATCACTACTGCCGAGTTACATTGGTTTGATTCACTTGTTTCTTTCATTTCTGCTTCATGTCTCTTGATTATTAATTAGTATTGAATCTAATCACATATCTTTAAGACCACAAATTAAATTTAATTGTTACTCATATTTTCGAGGTAAACAGTTTGGCGCCCACCGTGGGGCTCAAAATAATAGTGATTGTTGCTTTATTGTTTCTTATTACACACATTATTTTTACATTTTTTCTTGTCAAGAATTTCTTATTCTGAGGCTGAAACATGTCTAGCTCACAAAATGCACCTGCTCATGACAATGAAGGTCTTGGTGAAAACAACAATGTAGGGCTCGGTGTACCACCAGTAAACCCTAAGGAAGTGCCAGATACGGAAGCAGTTGATGTTATTTCTCATATTGCTCTAAATGCGTATTTAGGCACAGACCTCGGGGGGAGTATATGCAGGGAAGCTCGACCTGGTGGTCAAGGAACACAAGGCGTGGGTGATGGAGGAATCAACCTCCAAGTGATATTCAAAATGCTACAAGCTCAACAGATCGCAATTGCTCAACTTCAAAGTCAAAATAAGACTCCGAGTGTAGCTGAACCTGAAAATAATTGGCGTACTGAGTCAATATCGGAAAGATCAAATGATAATGACTCGGGGACTTACCCCGAAATTATGAGGATGCTAGAGGAACTCTCCAGGAGAATCGAGTCTGGGGAGAAAAAGATTAAGGATAATGACAAAAAAGTGGAAACATATAACTCTCATATTGATCAAATCCAGGGGCACCACCGATATTGGAAGGGCTGGATTCTAAAAAGTTCGTGCAAAGACCTTTCCCCTCTGGTGTTGCTCCGAAATCCAATTCCTAAGAGGTTCCGTACGCCCGAGATTCTCAAGTATAACAGGACGATTGATCCAAATGAACACGTCACCTCGTATATGTGCACCATCAAATGAAACAATTTAGGAGATGACGAAATTTAATCCGTACTATTGAAAAAATTTGGAGACACACTATCGAAGGGTGACTTAATTTGGTATCATAGCTTACCCCTAATTCTATTAATTCGTTTGCTATGCTTGTAGATTCTTTTGTAAAGGCACACGCTGGAGCCCTCAAAGTTGCAATGAGGAAATCAGACCCTTTTAAGGTAATGCAGAAAGATAACGAGATGCTCAAGGAATTCGTGACTCAGTTCCAAACGAAGAGAATGGATTTGTCCCCGGTCTCCGATGATTGGGATGTTCAATCTTTCGGTCAAGGTATCAATACTTAGATTTCTATAGCTTCGTAGCAGTTGAAGCAAAGTTTCATCGAGTATCCAGTTGTCACTTGGCCCGACGTACACAATCGGTATCTGTCGAAGATTAGGATCGAGGATGATCAATCGGGACTCCTTCGGGGTCCGTTTATTCTAACATGGATAGGGTCAAAAGGGATATTGATCGAGAGCCAAGGTCTAGTAGAGTTCGATATCAACCGTACAACGGAGATCATAGGAGTATCGGATCTGGGCGAAGCCTCGCACAAAATGATCGAGGTTAAAATTCACGGGGACTCGACGCCAAGGAAGATCACATCGAATATCCAAAATTCGAATAAAGGTACAACCCTATATTTTATATTTTTCAACTAACCTTTGCAGATTATCGGTGTTAGGAAGCTATGGTTCTTAAAGCACGCGTTGTACTCTTTTTCTCTTAGATCAGTTTTATCCCAAATGGGTTTTTCCAACAAGGGAGCATCTCGTTATCTTTCTGCCTTACCTTAAAAAGGTCTGATTTCCTTATTGCAACTTTGGGGGCTCCGGCGTGTCCCTTTACAAAAGAATCTACAAGCATAGCAAACGAATTAATAGAATTAGGGGCAAGTTATGATACCAAATTAAGTCACCCTTCGATAGAGTCTCTCCAAATTTTTTCAATAGTACGGATTAAATTTCGTCATCTCCTAAATTGTTTCCTTTGATGGCGCACATATACGAGGTGACGTGTTCATTTGAATCAATCGTCCTGTTATAGTACTTGAGAATCTCGGGCGTACGGAACCTCTTAGGGATTGGACTTCAGAGAAACACTAGAGGGGAAAGGTCTTTGCACGAACTTTTTAGAATCCAGCCCTTCCAATATCGGTGGTGCCCCTGAATTTGATCAACATGAGAGTTATATGTTTTCACTTTTTTGTCATTATCCTTAATTTTTTTCTCCCCAGACTAGATTCTCCTGGAGAGTTCCTGTAGCATCCTCATAAATTCGGGGTCAGTCCCCGAGTCATTATGATTTGATCTTTACGATATCGACTCAGTACGCAAATTATTTTCAAGCCATATTATTTACTAAAATATATTGATGATAATTGAACCAAATAGTGATGAATCATTTAAGGACTCAATTAATTTTTTTTAATTATAAAATGAATTCTTACACTTAAACAAAAAGAAAACTACTAATAACACTAGAATATAAAGGTAAAGAATTATACTAAAATGTAGAAACAATTAATATTCACCAATTTTTGTTTGAAAGAGAGAGAAGAAATTCTTATTGAATTTTGGGATGATTTACAATGGGGTAAGACCCCTCTATTTATAGGAGAAATTATGACTTAGTCACAAAGTAAAACTCTCCACAAGATAGACATTCACTCCAAATAGAATTATAGACATTCACTCCAAATAGAATTCTATTCTTAACACTCCCCCTTGAATGTCTACTCAATAAGTAATGTGCCTCATTAAAACCTTAACTAAAATAAAACCCAATGGGAAAAAAAATCTAGAAAAGGAAAAAGAGTACACATATCTAATAATACGCCTTTGGTTGCCTCGTTAAAAACCTCGCAAGGAAAACCCAGTGGGACAAAACCTTGTAAGGGAAAAAGAGTGCAACGCGCATTAACTCCCCCTGATGAGAGCATCAATTCACATCCTCATCAATTCACTTCCTTAAGCCTTCGCATCCCGATCTTGTACACTAGCTTCTTGAAGGTTGACGTTGGTAGAGATTTTGTGAACAAATCAGCCATATTATCACTTGAGCGAATCTGTTGCACATTAATATCACCATTCTTTTGAAGATCATGTGTGAAAAATAACTTTGGTGAAATGTGCTTTGTCCTATCTCCTTTTATGAATCATCCCTTCAGTTGAGCTATGCATGCTGCATTGTCTTCATACAAAATAGTGGGTAACTTGTCACATTTCACACCACATTTATCTCGAATAAGATGTATTATAGACCTCAACCACACGCACTCTCGACTTGCTTCATGAATAGCAATTATCTCAACATGATTAGATGAAGTAGCCACAATTGATTGCTTAGTCGATCGCCAAGATATGGCAGTGCCTCCACAGGTAAACACATAACCTGTTTGAGATCGAGCCTTGTGTGGGTCGGATAAATACCCAGCATCAACATAACCAACAAGATCGGGACTGCAATTGTTGCCATAAAATAAGCCCATATCGGTAGTCCCTTTTAGATACCGCAATATGTGTTTGATCCCATTCCAATGTCTCCTTGCGGGAGCAGAGCTATATCTTGCTAAGACATTAACTGGAAAAGTTATGTCGGGCCTTGTAGTATTGGCAAGATACATTAGTGCACCAATTGCACTAAGATATGGTACTTCAGGACCAAGTAGCTCTTCATTCTCTTCTTGAGGTCGGAATGGATCTTTGTTCACATCAAGTGATCGAACAACCATCTGAGTACTTAATGGATGTGCTCCATCCATGTAAAACCGTTTCAATACCTTTTCTATGTAGGTAGATTGATGAACAAAAATTCCGTTTGCCAAATGTTCAATTTGCAAACCAAGACATAATTTTGTCTTTCCGAGATCTTTCATCTCGAATTCCTTCTTTAAATAATCAATTGCCTTTCGGAGTTCTATAGGAGTTCCAATAAGGTTTATGTCATCAACATATACGGCAAGTACAACAAATTCCGATGTTGTTTTCTTTATGAAAACACACGGGCAAATGGCATCATTTATATAGCTTTCCTTTAATAAATACTCACTAAGACGATTATACCACATTCGTCCTGATTGCTTTAGACCATACAAAGATCTTTGCAATTTGATTGAAAACATTTCCCTGGATTTTGAATTATTAGGCATTTTGAAGCCCTCGGGAATTTTCATGTATATCTCATTATCAAGTGAGCCGTAAAGGTAGGCGGTAACCACATCCATTAAATGCATGTCAAGTTTTTCATGGACAGCAAAACTAATGAGATAACGGAACGTTATAGCATCCATAACGGTGAATATGTCTCTTCATAATCGACACCAGGCCTTTGTGAAAATCCTTGTGCAACAAGGCGTGCCTTATATCTTTGCACCTCATTTTTCTCATTTCTCTTGCGTACAAAGACCCATTTATAGCCAACAGGCTTAACACCATTAGGTGTTTGGACTATAGGCCCAAAAACTTCACGTTTTGCAAGTGAATTCAACTCTGATTGGATTGCTTCTTGCCATTTTGGCCAATCAAGTCTTTGTCGACATTCTCCAACAGATTGAGGTTCAAGATCCTCATTTTCTTGCATAATGTTGGATGCAACATTATATGCAAAGACATAATCCACCACTATATCCAATCGATTCAAATTTGTCTCAATATAGATTGGATTTATTGATAGTTCCTTATTTTCTTGAGTCTCGGGCTCAGTGGATTCCTCATGAATCTCAAAATTTATTAAGTCGTGGATTTCTTCATGAGATTCTTTCATAGTGTCATTTTGATCATTTATTTTCCTTTTTCTAGGATTTCGATCTTTGGAACCTAATGGTCTGCCACGTTTCAGTCGTGCTTTTGACTCATTAGCTATGACACTAGAAGATTGTCCAATAGGGACATCAATACGGATTGGAACATTCTCCGCAGGGATATGTGATTTTGTTATCCTTTTCATATCCGTAAATGCATCGGCCATTTGATTTGCTATTCTCTGCAAATGAATAATCTTTTGTACCTCTTTTTCACAAATAGAGGCACGTGGATCAAGTTGAGATAATGATGGATTTTTCCACAAAATTTCCCGTTTGGTTTCACCAACTTCTCCCCCTAATTTTGGGAAAAGTGTCTCATCGAATCGACAGTCTGCAAATCGTGCAGTAAATAAATCTCCCGTTAATGGCTCGAGGTAGCGAATAATGGAGGGCGATTCAAACCCAACATATATTCCTAACCTTCTTTGTGGACCCATTTTGGTGCGATATGGCGGTGCTACAGCACATATATCGCGCATCCAAAAATTCTTAAATGGGATATATTAGGTTCATGACCTAAAACTAATTGCAACGGGGAATATTTATGATAATTTGTCGGTCTGAGACGAACTAGCATTGCTGCATGCAAAATGGCGTGATCCCAAACAGAAGTGGGCAGCCTCGTTTTCATGAGTAAAGGTCTTGCTATCAATTGCAGACGTTTAATTAAAGACTCTGCAAGACCATTTTGAGTATGAACATGAGCTACAGGATGTTACACTTTTATCCCAATGGATAAGCAATAATCATTAAATGCTTGGGATGAAAACTCAGCAGCATTATCAAGTCTAATAGACTTAATTGGATTATCGTGAAATTGTGCCCGTAATCGAATTATTTGTGCCATTAATTTTGCAAACGCGAGGTTGCAATATGACAATAGGCACACATGAGACCATCTAGAAGATGCGTCTATCAAGACCATAAAATATCGGAACGACCCACTAGGTGGGTGAATAGGTCCACAAATGTCCCCTTGTATACGTTCAAAAAACGCAGGGGACTCAATTCCAACCTTTGTTGGTGATGGTCTAATAATTAACTTGCCTTGATAACAAGAATTGCAAGAAAATTCATCATTTAAAAGAATCTTTAAATTCTTTAATGGATGCCCATTTGAGTTTTCTATGATTCGTCTCATCATAATTGATCCAGTGTGTCCCAATCGATCATGCCAAAGTACAAAAGTATTGGAATCGGTAACCTTTTGGTTTACAATAGAACGTGCCTCAATTGCACTAATTCTTGTCCAATACAGGCCACAAGACAAAGATGGGAACTTCTCAATAGCCCTTTTCTGGCCAGAGACATTTTTGGTAATGATGAGATATTCAAGATTATTCTCATCTATTGTCTCAATATGATATCCATTTCTGCGGATATCTTTAAAACTCAACAAGTTCCTCTTGGACTTGGAGGAGAACATTGCATTCTCTATGATAAGTATTGTTCCTTTAGGCAGAGTTAAAGTAGCTCTTCCAGAGCCTTCAATTAATTTACTACTACCAGAAATTGTAGTAACATCTGCCTTACACATACTTAAATGGGAGAAATATTTCTTCTCTTTGAGTATCGTATGTGTTGTACATGAATCAACTAAACAAATATTTTCACAATTGAAATTTGATCTAAGTTTGCTTTGTGAGATATCCATATTTGCTTCCCATATTTTGACATACAAAAGAAATATACGAATAAACATTAGTATTTTCAGAGAAATAAACTAGGCTTAAAGATAATTTGCTTAAACACAAATATTAAAAGTGTAGCATATTTTTCTGAACTACAATCGGCTTGTTCACTGTTGTTATTTATCTCACAGAATTTCAATAATCCGAAACTTCCAAAACCATGACTATGAAATAAAGTGAAAATAAAGAAATAAAATTCACGTGATCACCTACGAAAATTCACATGGTCCAATTATGTATTAGATTGACGCCTTATACCTTAACAATCAAAAAGAGAAAATATCTACTTGGACAATTGTGAAATTGCTTTTTTTTTTTCCTTTTAATTTATACACATAATCAATTATACATAATTGATAACAGGGGTAGTAATTCACCAATTGAGTTGCTATCGTACCTCTTATATATGTAAGTTCCGGTTTTCGCTATACCTTTTTCTTATTCGTTCCTTAATCTTTTCAAAGAGCTTCTTGAAACGGTAGAGTCTCGTGCTGATAACGTATTATGAAATAATAAAAGAACAAGAGCAATATTGCAGAGAAAGAGAGAGAGGAAATTCTTATTGAATTTTGGGATGATTTACAATGGGGTAAGACCCCTCTATTTATAGGAGAAATTATGACTTAGTCACAAAGTAAAACTCTCCACAAGATAGACATTTAAAGGTAAAGAATTATACTAAAATGTAGAAACAATTAATATTCACCAATTTTTGTTTGAAACTTGGTATAAAAATATATATATATATATATATATATATATGTAATCATAAATTTAAAATAACAGGCTGGTTCGATTTTTTCCGATTATTTTTTGATTAAAATCAAAATGTAAACCAAATTTGATTGGTTTTCAAAATTGAAAACCAAGACCAAACCAAAAATCCATTTTTTTGGTCGTTTGGTTTGGTTTTCGGATTCAACGTCCTCTTCCTCAACCATTTCACTTCTTCACTTCCAGTATCCGTCGCAGAGGGCGAAACTGGAAACAAACGGCCAACAATGGCAGGAGCTTCACGGGGAAGTACGCGAAGCAGAGCTTCGAAATCTTCCGCCGAAAATGCCCCAATCCTCAGTCCTCCCAATCCAAAAATACGAAAGGATAAAACAAGAAATAACAGCTTAATTCGCATTTTCAATGTGAACCTCAAGTTCCTGCTAGGGTTTGGGATTATCTCCTTTGTGATCGCACTCTTTTTCATTTATCCGATCGTTAATCCCATGGAGAAACCTCAAAAACCCAGAGTGATCACTCCACTTCCAGCTCCAAAACTAACGGATCTTCCAATGGTAAATTAAACACCGAATATTTGTTTCCTTCTCCATTGACATTTTAATTTTTGATAAGTTATACATTTTGATTCAGTTTCAAGGAGAGCATAGAGAGAGCTTGTACTGGGGTACTTACAGGCCTCAAGTTTATTTCGGAGTTCGTGCAAGGTAATAATATATTCTACTCATATGGTATATTGATAGTGTAAAACTAGTAAATATAGATATATGCTTACGATAATATTGGAATGAAGCCTATCCAAATAGAGAGGAATGGGCTTTGAGGAATCATAAAGTTGAACCGTCTAATTTGTTATTGAGACATAACAGTAGTACTACCTGTTGTATCTTAAGCTAGAAGGTAAGGATTAATGATTCAATAAAGTTTAAGGTTTTGGTGTATCGAGTGCATTATGATGGTGCCTTTTCCCCCTTCTATAAAAAAATTCAATTATCCATGACTCAGGTTTTTTCTCATTAGTGGCTTGTTATTTAATATTTGGTTACTGACCTTGGCCATGCCAGGGTTTCTTGGTCCTGCATTTGTTGAAATAAAAGGACTCAAATATTGAAATTTGTACAACAAAAACATGGAAAAGAGTGGTCAAAGCGTTGTAGCTTTAAAGATGATATAAAATGCTTATTTAATGTGATATATGGAATTCTCGGACATCCTAGCTCAATAAGGGTTACATAAGGTGAGAAATGAAAGGATTACATAAGGAATTGAATGGTATCTTTTGACATCATAAGATAATTGTAGAGTTAATGTGGACTTGTAGAGAAAAATGTTTTAGAATTAATGTGAAAGATATTATTTCTTGGTTATGTCACTCTAGCTTAAAAATAAAACAAGTTCATCTTCCATTGACATAATCTGAAGAAAGTATCTTACAAAGTTGTGCTGTTATTTAACCTTGCTGGACCTAATTCGTAATATCATGCAGCGAATGAATGCAACCACTGACAAGCTGTGAAATCTGGTGCAAAGATTTTACAAAAACATGGCTAAATTTTGCAGTAATTGCGTAATAGTTGGTCATTTCCGTTTAAATATTTGGAGTCAGGGAAACAGAAGGTTCCAGACCCTACTTTGCGGGATAACACTGGGTTTGTTGTTGTTGTTGTGAAGGATGTTTCACATAAATAGAGTGCTATAATGCCTGATATTCTACTGGTTATCCCATTCTCCCATAGCGAATTTTGAATAGACCTTGTTGGTTCAACTATGGGCACACTTCAACAACTAATTGTGTTACAATTGAGCATTTTCTGTCTAGGCAATGAAATTGTTGATGCATCAAGTTCCATGCCACTGTTCTATCATACTTTTTTATATGCTAAAATGTACTCTATTATAAAACTTCTACTGGTATGTTCTTACAATTTGCAGGACTCCACAATCATTAGTTGCTGGTTTAATGTGGATTGGGGTGAAGGACGGGAGGTATTTCATGCGTCATGTATGCCAAGATTCAGATGAGTTGAAACAATATGGCTGGACTAGTCATAATGGACGGGATTATGGACATCAGGTTCTGACTGAACAGACAATGTCCTTGACAACTAGCTTTCTAAAATCGAAGGGCCATGGTAGTGGCTATGGCGGAGACTGGGCTGTTCGAATTGGAGCGCAGAGCAATGAGTACTTCTCCTTACCATCTCTCATAATATTCCCTTCTTGAGCTTGACATGCCTATACATGGCTCTAGTGATTGTGAGGTGAAACTATGTTTAGAATTTGATCCTCTAGGCGCTAGTAAGGAAATAGCGCGTTGCGCCGTCATATGGAAAGCTTTGTCATTTGCTGCAGATCAAGATTCATCTTTTGGCTTTTTAGCAATTAACGATGGTATAGGTGAAGTTGATTGATTGAGTGATGATCTTGGCAATTGAAAGAAAAGGCTGTCTAGATTTCATCAACTACTCCTTCCTTGTTCTTTATTAGTTTGTGAATGTGTCTGACAAGTAATAATAGCTTAGCTGGCAGAATTTCTTGGAAGATATATCTAAGATAATTTCAAGTTGAATAATAAATTTCAAGAGTGATGGCATATTTTAAACTTACGGTGGGCCTAACAATTACCATGCACTAGTCAAATGTTTGGTAAAATTGCTGGATGAGATCAGATTGCCTGGACTCTGAAAAGTTTATTTTGTGGGGCCAAATTTTTAAAGCAGTAGTAGGAGTAGTTATTGCTACTATTGCTTATTTTTACCTTTATTTTTTCTATTTTTCACAGATGATATGTTAACAATCATATAGTACTTTTCTCCATTATCATGCACCAAATGTCTGTCTCTCCTCTCTAAAAGCATGTGAGCTTCAAGAGACCTAATCAGAGTATTGCCTTTTCTTATTAGAAATCTGCTGTATTTGCGTTTCAAGTTACTTTTGGCACCACATATCACCTAAACATGAACTATTTTTGTTTCTGAAAAAGCTGTATTCCACCTGCAGTCTAATGATAATACATGGATTTAAGTTTTTTTTCATGCTTTTTGTCCCTTATACAATTTACCCTTAAATCCTTCACAGATCTATACCCGATGATGAAATGTTAAACACCGCACACTTGTTTTTTTACATGGCTGATGAAGGAGGAAAAAGTTTTAATTTGGGTAGAGGAGTCCTGGATATTCATGATGATTCTGTATTGGCGTCAGGATCACGTAGTGACACGGGAGACTGGCAGCTTCACTTATTGTCAGAGGTAAGTTTGCTGACTGGTTTTCAGTTGCAATTGAAAAGTTAATGATTTCAGTTGTCTTCAATCTTGCCATGATTATTCATCTATTGATGCGGTTTTCTGAAACTATTGCCTTATGTATATCTTCCATAGCTCTTCTGATCTTTGTGGGCTTATTATTTTATACAGATACTGATTTGTCAAAAAGAAGAGGATACTGAAATTTTAAAGTGATAATGCTAGTTTGAGCGATCTTTCTGGTTTATTTTCCCTTTTTTGTTTTCTTATAGGAGGGTTTTATTTCCTCCATTTGTGCTTCTATATAACGACTTGCTAAGGAGCCTAGGAGATCTTTTGTAGTCTTCAGGTATGGTTGCACACAGAATGCTCTTTCGATTTGTTTGTCACATTCAGCTTTTTGAGTCTTGTTGCTGGTTAGGGCGCTAATGGCTTCATTACAAAATATAACTTGAGGGCTATTCTTTGGTTCACATGAAGATGGACCCAGGAATATGTTAATTGAGCTCAGGGTGAAGTAACCCAGATAATTGAGTTGGAGAAAACTGTGTCTAAAGTCTCAATTCAAACCAAAATTTACTTGACTGAGCTATGTTAAGGATGATTGTTAATGTAAGGGTTTTGCTTGGTAAGGAGTTAAAGACTGCAATGAGAAGAGTACGTCGCTAGGAGGATAAAGGTATTCCTGATTTTTGGACGAGTGTAGTAAGGAAGAGAAATTGCTGATATATCATGCTTTGCATTTTCAGTCCTTTCAATAAATGGATGAGCGGGAAATCTATTTCTCAATCTTTGAAGGAACCTCAGATTTTTCTGTATATGCTAGTTTTAGTAGAATATGTTGGTGTCCAAGTTTCTGCTCCTGTTCAGTGGTTCTAGTTAATAGAAGAAAGGATGTAATCTTTGCTCAGGTGGAGATATGCCTTTTCTTCTACCACATTGTTCAATTAACTGCAAAAAAACTTAGCCAAAGGAATAAACTAGTCAAATTTGAATGCAGTTTTGTCAAAGACTCATTTAAGCTTAAGCCCTGAAGCTTATGAAACTTCAGGAAGTGCGCTTTGCCTTGCTTAAGCTTCGCTTCAGTGTAGCCAAGGCAGCAATCCCATGAGTTAATCTTGAATGGGGTTGTACTAAATGATTAGATATATTAAATGTTAAAGGAAAATTATGAATGGATTTATTACACTTTTCTTGCATTACATATATATATTTTTATTTTTTTCTTGATTGCACCTTTTTAAAACTAATGCCCCATAGTGATTGCACTTGCGCCTAATGCCCCAAGCTGGTAGACCTAGAGGTTAAATCTTTTCGTCTTTGACAACAATCGTTTGAATGGACATTTGAGGAGAAGTTCAGATGCACCAGTGAGGAGGTGTGAGCGGCTAGCCTTGGAAGGCACGAGAAGAGGTAGAGGGCGGTCTAAGAAGTATTGGGAGAGCCGGAGAGGTTGTTAGTTTCATTGTGTAAATAGAAGTATGTAACCCTAATCCCATATGTATTAGGAGTAGGACATGTGTTGCGTGTATATATATAGGGCTCAGTGTATCATTGTCTTAATACATCAATAATATATTTTTCTCCCATGCTTTCTCAGATGGTATCAGAGCTACCGTGAGAAATTAATCGTTATGCGTCATTCCAGCGATATCCGAGAAGAAATAACTCAGCCACCGTGCAATTTTCCGGTGACCTAAGTGACTAATTGTGTCAAAGTCACTAATTATCCGTGTTGTGGAAAATCCAATACCACCACAGGGTTTACAAGGCTCCGGCGACCAAACCCAGTAAACCCCACCGGAAAACTCCCCCACACGCGCCAGGAGAACACAGGCAGATCCGACCCACGCGCCCCACGCGTCGGCGCGTGAGCCATTTTCCGGCCTTTTTTTTGCGAAACTTCTTAAGGACAGCCTGCTCTACTAACAATTCCGAGTCTATTGGTACTATTTTCGACTGATTCTGACAACTTTGGAATTTTCGGGCGAGCTACAGTGATTTTTCCGGCATGAACAGTGATCTCAACAATTTTCTGCTTCTTTCCGGCACAATATTATAATGGAATTAATACCTGAAGCCTTTACCTCACAATCCGTTGGATTAAATGCAATAAATCTAATCCAGATGGTTTTTTTACCGGATTATATTGAGTTCCTTCAGTACAAAGCATGTAAACAGCATCTTCAGGGTTAACCTCCCTCGTTTCAACAAATAGTAGCATAACTGGTGTCTCCCAGTCTCCACCTTCTGAGTCTTGGGTCATTGATTCAGCTGCATCTGATCATATTTCTGGTAACAAATCTCTTTTCACTAGTATCTCATATTCTGAATCTCTTCCAACAGTCACAATGGCCAATGGGTCTCAAGCCATGGCAATTGCAATAGGTCAAGCTAGTCCACTTCCTTTCTTACCTTTAGATTTAGTTCTTTATGTTTCTGATAGTCCTTTTAATCTCATAGCCGTTAGTCGCTTAGCCAAATCACTTAAATCTGCTGTTCTATTTCTTGATGACCTTGTTTTTATACAGGAACGCAGTATAGGGCGGATCATTGGTACCGGATGTGAATCAGATGGACTTTATTACCTTATCCTTGCAAAATCACATGGACTCGCATCTTGTCTTCCTCCAATAACTTCTCCCATTACTGATTCACTAGATTTATTACATAAACGGTTAGGACATCCCAGTTTGTCAAAACTTCAGAAAAAGGTACTTGGCTTATCTCACTTATCCACTCTAGAGTGTGAGTCGTGTCAGCTCGGTAAGCATACCCGCTCCCATTTCCCGCGGCGTCTTGACAATCGAGCAGTCACCTTTTACTTTAGTCCATTCAGATGTTTGGGGTCCTAGTCGGGTTAGCTCTACCTTAGGATTCCGCTACTTTGTCAGTTTCATTGATGACTATTCCAGGTGCACTTGGATATTTTTGATGAAAAACCGATCTGAGTTGTTTTCTATTTTCCAGACCTTCCATGCTGAAATTCAAAATCAATTTGGGGTTTCTATCCACACATTTCGTATGATAATGCCCTAGAGTATTTGTCTTCCTCGTTTCAGCAATTTATGAACTCCCATGGTATTATTCATCAAACATATTGTCCGTGCACATCCCAACAAAATGGGGTAGCTGAAAGAAAGAATAGACATTTTATTGAAACTGCTCGTACTCTACTCATACAATCTCATGTTCCGCTGCGTTTTTGGGGGATGTAGTTCTTACATCTTGTTATCTTATTAATCGTATGCCATCTTCAGCTATCCAAAATCAAGTTCCATTCTCCGTCCTGTTTCCCCACTTACCTTTGTTCTCTCTTCCACCCCGTGTCTTTGGGAGTACGTGTTTTGTTCATGACCTTACTCCAGGAAAAGATAAGTTAGCTCCTCGTGCTCTTAAGTGCATATTTCTGGGTTACTCGAGAACGCAAAAGGGATATCGATGTTATTTTCCTGACCTTCATCGATTTCTTATGTCTGTTGATGTTACTTTCTTTGAAACCCATTCATACTTCATAGGTCCGGTTAATCACTTAGATATTTCTGAGGTGCTACCTGTTCCTTCTTTTGGAGATTTCGTCCCTATTTCCCATTCATCTTCCTCCATAGCTCCACTGCCTACTGTTCCAGTTCCAGTGCCACCACCTATAGCTCCAATATAACCACCGAGTCCAGTGCCACCACCTAGTCCAGTGCCACCACCTATAGCTACAGTATCACCACCGAGTCCAGTGCCACCACCTAGTCCAGTCCAACCAACTCTAGCTCCAGTGTCACCACCTAGTCCAGTTCCACCTATTCTAGCTCCAGTGCCACCACCTAGTCGAGTTCAACCTTCTACAGTTCCACCACTCTTGACTTATCATCGTCGTCCGCCCCTAGCATCAGGCCCAACTGATTCACGTCCTGCACCTGACCCTGCTAATATTGCGGACTTGTCTCCTCTTAATCAACCGATTGCACTACGAAAAGGTATACAGTCCACAGTTAATCCTAATCCTCATTATATCGGTTTAAGTTACCATCGTCTGTCATCATCCCATTGTGCATTTGTGTCATCTTTGTCCTCTGTTTCCATTCCTAAGTCTACAGGTGAAGCACTGTTTCATCCTGGATGGCGACAGGCTATGATTGACGTGATGTCTGCTTTACATACGAGTGGTACTTGGGAGCTTGTTCCTCTTCCTTCAGGTAAATCGACTGTTGGTTGTCGTTGGGTGTATGCAGTCAAAGTTGGTCCAGATGACCAGGTTGATCGACTTAAGGCTCGTCTTGTTGCCAAAGAATATACTCTTTCTCTCTCTTGGCTAAAATTGCATCAGTCCGTTTTTTTCTATCCATGGCTGCTGTTCGCCACTAGCCTCTCTGTCAATTGGACATTAAGAATGCTTTTCTTCACGGTGACCTTGAGGATGAGGTTGATATGGAGCAACCACCTGGTTTTGTTGCTCAGGGGGAGTCTAGTGGCCTTTCGTTTTTCATAGTGCCAGGTCTATTTACTGGTTATTGCTATTGCTTTTCATCTATTTTCTAATTTTTATGATGCTGTTATTATTCCTTGGGTTTCTGTTGATGGTACTGATATATTGTCTCTTTTCTCTCTTCGTCTTCTTGAGCCGAGGGTCTTTCGGAAACAACCTCTCTACTCCCTCGGGGTAAGGGTAAGGTCTGCGTACACACTACCCTTCCCAGACCCCACTAGTGTGATTTTACTGGGTCATTGTTGTTGCTTGAATGTACATTTTGTGTTTAGGTTGCTTTCTACCAAAGTTAGGCTGATGCCGACGGCTGTGGTAACCTTTTAGTTGTATCCTTAACACCTTTTGCATATGGAGGCACTGCTTTTATCAGTAAATTTTTCCTACCATAAGCTCCATATAAGGCAAGGGATTCTAGCGTTTTATATGCTTCTTAAGGTGGTTTGTGTTCTGATCATTTAGAGCATGGATGAGTAATTATATGGGAGAAACTGTGATTATATTGCTATCTTTCATGAAAGCTGCATGACAGAGTTCCCTCCATTGGCATAATTTTGTTTTCCTGTAGTTCATTGCTAGTTCTAGAATGATAGCTTATGCTTTGATTATAACCCTTTTTAGAACATTTCATTGATTTCAAATCTGTACCTTATCTTTTAACAGTATAAGAACTGAAATGGTAATTCTGCCTTCTATTCCATGACTCTCTTTTAATTCTTTTTTTTTTTAATTGTTAAAAGCAGTATATTAAAATGAGCAATAAGTGCTGTAGAAATAATTACAGGGGACTACATTACGAGTTCTGTAATGAGCTTAGAAAATCAATCATGGCCCCTCAGTGTCATTTGCAAGGGCCATGTTAGACTTAAGGAGAGAAGATGTAGGCTCATGGTTATTACAGTTTCCAATTTGCTTTTGAAAACTCGTGTTCCTTTATTTCCAAATAGTCCTTCAAAACACTGAAGGGCTGGTTTTCCAACACAACACAACATACCCAGTGTAATCCCACATTGTGGGGTCTAGGGAGGGTACAATGCAGACCTTACCCCTACTTGTGGAGGTAGGGAGGCAAGGAATGGTATTCCAGATTTTCCTTTTTGCCTTACCTAAACCTCGCAGATGCCAAAACTGTAATAGTTCCGTTGTCATTGACATTATCCATCTGACTCCCAAAATGTTGAGGTTTTCAAAGTTTTCAACAGGTGGTCTCATCATAAGCATTTATCTGCAGTTGGATTTTTATTTGAAAAGCTTCTTGTAGGATGTTTCTCAAGTACATTATTCTGGTTTCAAGACGCCTCACATTCACAATTTATCTGATCTTGTCCAGGCAAATTTGGCAGTCCAAGTATGCCTCTAATCATATTTTTCTTTGCTACATTTTTGGAAGTTATCTTTGCCTTTTAAGTTATGTAGTTAGCCACTTAGCCTGTAAATTGCTTGCTTTTTGTCCATGTTGGATTAGGCAAGACAATTTGGCCATTTGCTGCTTTCGGATTCATCTGATGATTCTCCCAACATTTTAGTATTTCAGGTACCTTGAGACAGTTACTAACACTTCCTGCACTTCTGCTGATTTTATATTCTGTTAATTAGATTTTCTTTTTAATCCAGATCTCTGCTAGGATTCCTTTCAGAGCAGACATTGTTTTTCTTTCTGGGACCAGTACTCGTGATTCAAGAGTTGAAGAACGGCTTAGCAGGCTAACAGGTTTATGCCGAGTCTACTTCATTAGAATATGATTGGCATAAAAAAGGATTTTTTTTGAAAGTTGAAATATTAGTTTTTCCAGCTTATTCCGACTTACATTTAAATCTTCCCCCCAATAAAATAAAAATAAAATGGAAATAAATTATGTTGACCATAGCATGTAACTAATGAGGAAAGTAAAACTCATCCTTTCCACTGAAGCGAGAGAAATATGAGATGCAGGTCAAATGGGATTAAATATTGGAAACCAATGATTTGTCATAGGAGGTATGTATGTAATGGTGACCTACACTCTAGTAAAAAAGAGATTTACGATTTGTTTGTCCACCTGATAACAAACCACAATTTTTTAGCAAGTGCCAAGTGCAGATATGGTCACATGGGCTCATGTGCATGCGACATGACATGGGCGTGCAGCATGTGCGGGGCTTGCAAAACAAGACATGCACGCAGCATGAGTGTCAAAGCTTGTCACGTAGTGCCAAAAATGGGCAATTAGGCGCCAAGGTTGGCAGTTGACACAGGCAATCCTGGCACATGGGGCAGTTAGGTAGTTGAAGGCCAATTTTATCCTGATGGCTGTTGGCATTGTCTGAGCTAGACATGTGCCGATGTGCCATGGTGGCAGATGGATTTTGTTGGACCATTGAATTCCCTAAAATGTTGCCTAGTAGTTGGGGATGCCACTGCATGTTAAGATTAACTTATTATCTGCCAAGTGCCCCCTTGTTCCTTGTAACTGTCATTGGTAGAATATATGTCCATGGCTGGATGGCTAAGGCATCGAGTGTTGTAAACATTGCCAACTTGTGAGTCCTTTTGGTAATTGATAATTAACATAAAGGATGGAAGATTGCCTGAAAATAATGCCAAGTCCCTAAGGAACCTCTGTTGAGTGAAAGGCTGAGTCAAGTGACTTGAGTGTTGTGCAGGAAAGTTTTGGTGATGTTAGATGTCCTAATCCCATGTATAGTAGGTTTATAATATGTCCTAGTTTGATACGTAGTAGGAGTAGAATATGTATTATAAATAGGGCTCATTGTATCATTGTTAATATATCAATAATATATTCTTCTTCCGTGCTTTCTCACATGGTATCAGAGCCACCGTGAGAAATTAATCGTTGTGCCTCATTCCAACGATATCCGGAAAGAAATAACTCAGTCACCGTGCAATTTTCCGGTGACCTAAGTGACTAATTGCGTAAAAGTCACTAAATATCAGTGTTGTGCAAAATCCAACACCACCAAAAGCTTACCCACATAATTCCGACCAACCCCCAGAAATTTCACCGGGAAACTCCACCCCACGCGCCCCCACGCGCCTGCCGGAGCACTGCCGCCGGCGGCGCGTCAGCCTCACGCGCCGGCGCGTGAGTGCCCTTCCCGACCAGATTTCAAAATTTTTTCTTCAGGCAGCCTGTTCGCGTGGCCTTTCCGAGCCCACCCATCTAGTTCAAATCAAATTCTGACCACTTTGAATATTTTCCGGTATCTACAGTATTTTTCCGGCAAAAAGGCTATTTCCAGTCAGATTTCGGAAAAGCTCCTTTGGAACAGTGTTGTCGCCTGAGAATTCCGAGCCTACCCATCCTGTTTTCGTTCGATTCCGACCACTTTGAAATTTTTCCGGTAGCTACAGTACTTTTTCAGCAAAAACAGTATTTTCAGCATCTGTTTCAGAGAACTTTCGGTTGATTCTTTTTTGTTATCCGGTGATAATCCTACTATGTCTTTGGGAATCGATGCTTTAGGGTCTAGAAACCCGGGTTCTGGCAGTTCTGGTGTTATGATTACCTCATAACCTTTAATGGGAGGTTCAAATTACTTAGATTGGGCTTCATCTGTCGAGTTGTGGTGTAAAGGTCAAGGAGTTCAAGATCACTTAACAAAAAAGGCCGGCGAAGGTGATGAAAAGGCCAAAACACAGTGGGAGAAGGTCGATGCTCAGTTATGTAGTATCCTGTGGCGATCTATTGATTCCAAGTTGATGCCTTTGTTCCGTCCATTCCAGACTTGTTATTTAGTTTGGGAAAAGGCTCGTAATCTCTACACTAATGACATATCTCGTTTCTACGATGTAATATCGCGAATGACAAACTTGAAGAAACAAGAATTAGATATGTCTACTTACTTGGGACAAGTTCAGGCAGTCATGGAAGAATTTGAGACGTTGATGCCAGTTTCTGCTAGTATTGAAAAACAACAAGAGCAACGACAGAAGATGTTTCTAGTTCTTACACTTGCTGGACTCCCTAATGACCCTGATTCAGTACGTGACCAAATTTTGGCTAGTCCAACCGTCCCCACAGTTGATGAATTATTCTCTCGATTACTTCGCCTTGCTGCAGCACCTAGCCACCCAGTAAGCTCATCACAGACACTTGACTCATCTGTCCTCGTATCCCAATCAGTGGACAATCGGGCATCTCATACTATGGAGAATAGACGAGGAAGAGGTCGTTTTGGAAGATCTAGACCCAAGTGCTCTTATTGTCATAAACTTGGACACACTCGTGATGTATGCTATTCTCTACATGGCCGCCCACCCAAAAATGCTTATGTTGCTCAGACTGAGACTACAGGTAACCAGGGATTTTCTTTATCTGAAGGGAGTATAATGAGTTCCTTCGATATCGAGCAAGTAAGCAGACATCTCCACAAGTAGCTTCTGTTGCTCAGACTAATACTTCTGTTGCTGGTAATTCCTTTGCTTGTGTTTCCCAGTCTAGTCCTTCTGAACAATGGGTTGTGGACTCAACCGCTTCTGATCATATCTCTGGTAATAAATCACTTTTGTCAAATATTGCATATTCACAGTCTCTTCCCTCTGTTACTTTAGCCAATGGGTCTCAAACCAAAGCAAAAGGAGTTGGACAAGCGAATCCCCTACCCTCTGTCACTCTAGATTCCGTTCTTTATGTCCCTGGCTGTCCTTTTAATCTTGCATCCGTTAGTCGTTTGACTCGTGCCCTTCACTGCCCTTCACTGTGGTATATATTTTATTGATAATTCAGGACCACAGTACAGGGTAGACGATTGGAACAGGACTTGAATCAGAAGGGCTTTACTACCTTAACTCCCTAAAATCATCCAAGGCATGTCTAGTTACAGATCCTCCGGACCTAATTCACAGACGTTTAGGACATCCAAGCTTATCCAAGCTTCAGAAGATGGTGCCTAGTTTGTCTAGTTTATCCACATTAGAGTGAGATTCATGTCAGCTCGGGAAACATACTCGAGCCTCCTATCCTCGTAGTATCCTCGTAGTACTGAGAGTCATGTAGAGTCTATTTTTTCTTTAGTTCATTCTGATATATGGGGTCCTAGTAGAGTCAGTTCAACCTTAGGATTTCGTTATTTTGTTAGTTTCATTGATGATCATTCAAGATGTACTTGGATTTTCTTAATGAAAGATCGTTTCGAGTTGTTTTCTATATTCCAGAATTTTTGTGCTGAAATTAAAAATCAATTTGGTGTCTCTATTCGCACTTTTCGCAGTGATAATGCCTTAGAATATTTATCCACTCAATTTCAGCAATTTATGACTTCTCAAGGAATTATTCATCGGACCTCTTGTCCGTATACCCCTCAGCAAAATGGGGTTGCAGAGAGAAAGAATAGGCACATCATCGAGACTGCTCGCACATTTCTCATTGAATCTCATGTTCCGCTGCGTTTTTGGGGCGATGCAGTTCTCACAGCCTTGTTATTTAGTTAATCGGATGCCTTCCTCTCCCATCCAGAATCAGATACCGTATGCAGTATTGTTTCCCCAATCACCCATATACTCGGTTCCCCCTCGTGTTTTTGGAAGCACTTGTTTCGTTCATAACTTAGCCCCTGGAAAAGATAAGTTAGCTCCTCGTGCTCTCAAGTGTGTCTTCCTTGGTTATTCTCGTGTTCAGAAGGGATATCGTTGTTACTCACTTGATCTTCGTCGGTAGTTTATGTCCTCTGACGTCACATTTTTTGAGTCTAAACCTTTCTTCACCTCTTCTGACCATTCCGACCCCCTTGATATATCTGCGGTCTTACCTATACCGACCTTTAAGGAGCCTACTATAGCTCCTCCTTCTACTTCCGCCACAGAAGCCTTACCCGAGTCTCCTATAGCTCCTCCTTCACCTTCCACTATAGAAGTCTTATCCATTCCGGCCGTTGAGGAGTCTTGTGTGGTTCCTCCTAGACTCCCTGCCACAGGAACACCACTTTTGACATATCATCGTCGTCCGCGCTCAGCATCGGGCCCAACTGATTCACGTCCTGCACCTGACCCTGCCAATACTGCGGACTTGTCTCCTCTTAATCAGCCGATTGCACTTCGGAAAGGTATACGGACCACCCTTAATCCTAATCCCCATTATATCGGTTTGAGCTATCATCGTTTGTCATCACCCTATTATGCATTTCTATCTTCTTTGTCCTCTGTTTCCATCCCTAAGTCAACAGGTGAAGCATTGTCTCATCCAGGATGGCGACAGGCTATGATTGACGAGATGTCTGCTTTACATACGAGTGGTACTTGGGAGCTCGTTCCTCTTCCTTCAGGTAAATCTACTGTTGGTTGTCGTTGGGTGTATGCAGTCAAGGTTGGTCCTGATGGTAAGGTTGATCGTCTAAAGGCTCGTCTTGTTGCCAAAGGATATACTCAAATATTTGGGCTTGATTACAGTGATACCTTCTCTCCTGTGGCTAAGATAGCATCAGTCCGCCTTTTTCTATCCATGGCTGTTGTTCGCCATTGGCCCCTCTATCAGCTGGACATTAAGAATGCTTTTTTACACGGTGACCTTGAGGATGAAGTTTATATGGAGCAACCACCTGGGTTTGTTGCTCAGGGGGAGTCTCGTGGCCTTGTATGTCGCTTGCACCGGTCACTTTATGGTCTAAAGCAGTCTCCTCGAGCCTGGTTTGGTAAGTTTAGCACAGTTATCCGAGAATTTGGCATGATTCAGAGTGAAGCTGATCACTCTGTATTCTATCGACATTCTGCCTTGAGTCTCTGTATTTATCTAGTGGCCTATGTTGATGACATTGTTATTACCAGCAATGACCATGATGGTATTACAAAATTAAAGCAACATCTCTTGCAACACTTTCAGACTAAGGATCTGGGCAAACTAAAGTATTTTCTTGGTATTGAGGTCGCTCAGTCTAGCTCAGGTATTGTGATCTCACAACAAAAGTTTGCCTTAGATATTCTCGAAGAGACAGGAATGACAGGTTGCAGACCGGTTGACACCCAGATGGATCCGAATTCTAAACTTATGCCAGGACAGGGGGAGCCTCTTAGCGATCCTACAAAATATAGACGGTTGGTTGGTAAATTAAATTACCTGACATTTCATTTTCTGTGAGTGTTGTGAGTCAGTTTATGGATTTTCCGTGTGATAGTCATTGGGATGCAGTTGTTCGCATTCTTCGGTATATAAAATCAGCTCCAAGTAAATATTTATTATTTAAGGATAAAGTCCATGAGCAGATCATTGGATACTCAGATGCTGATTTGGCAAGATCACCTTCTGATAGACATTTGACGTTTGGATATTTTGTCTTAGTAGGAAGAAATTTTGTGTCGTGGAAGAGCAAGAAACGAAATGTGGTTGCTCGATCTAGTGCAAAAGCAGAATATCAATCAATGGCTCTGCCGACAAGTGAGCTAATTTGGATCAAACAATTGCTCAAGGAGTTGAAATTTGGTTAGATTAGTCAGATGCGACTTGTATGTGACAGTCAAGCTGCTCTCCATATTGTGTCAAATCCAGTGTTCCATGAGAGAACTAAACACATTGAGATTGACCGTCACTTTGTTAGAGAAAAGATACTCTCGGGAGATATTGCTACAAAGTTCGTGAAGTCGAACGATCATCTGGCAAATATTTTCACCAAGTCCCTCACTGGTCCTCGTATTAACTACATATGTAACAAGCTCGGTACATATGATTTGTATGCACCAGCTTGAGGGGGAGTGTTAGATGTCCTAATCCCATGTATAGTAGGTTTATAATATGTCCTAGTTTGATACGTAGTAGGAGTAGAATATGTATTATAAATAGGGCTCATTGTATCATTGTTAATATATCAATAATATATTCTTCTTCCGTGCTTTCTCACAGATAAAATTAATCCTGCGACCACTAGCATAATATGGACGAGTGTTTGGCACTAGTGGCTTTTCGCTTTCACCACTTAGCTTCTTTGCTAGGAAAACCTCTAGTTGAAGGGTTATGCCTACCCCTAATACCACATCCTAGGCAATAGTCATAGCATTTACCGAAACAAGAACTATGGAACTCTCTTTCGGTGTATCTAAATATATGGTTCTGAGCTTTGTTTCACGTCCAAGATTGAGGACTAGCATAATATGGAAGTGTGCTTGATATTGGTGGCTTTTAGCGTTTCACCACTTAAGCTTCTTTGCCAGAGCCAGAAAAACAGTAATTTGAAGGTTTATGACCCTTACTGAGCCAAGCCGGCCCTTCACTTCTCCAAAACAAAGGATAGTGGAATTCAGTTGCTAGATTCTGGGGATGGTGTCTAGAATGTGAATTTTCTTGATTGACCCTGGAATAACAATATATATTCCTCATTGCTTATACAGGATTAAGACTAAATATGAGTGTCGGAGTCGGTACTGAATTTTCGAATCTGAAATAGGAGAAAGTTAAACATTGCCCAATTGTTCTGCCATGTCCCATATTCCATTTGAAGTTTGATGTTGGTCGCCGTTGTCTAATTGTAGGAGCCAAAGAAATGTTATAGATAACATTTCTTTCACTGAAAATGTCTATTAAACCCAGAATAGAAATGTTTATGTGTATCATGTTCAGTTTTGAGGAAACTGTCTATCTTAATTCCTATATGTACCATTTCCTTTTCTCATTTTTTAAAATAAAACTCTTTCCATTATTCCAGGTATATCGCTGACCAGTTTACTATCTGAGAAGCAAAAGGAGTTCGATGATAAGTTTAAGAAATGCTTTAGCCTATCTTATGAGGTATCAAACAGTCAATGATGATTTTGTTTGTCTTCATATTCTAACATTTTGTTAGCTTGGCATATAATCTCTCTGTCCAAAATTATGTAACAAATCTTATTCGGATGTTAGATCTGACCTATTCTCAGTTCGAAAATGGATTATAAACTACTATGTCTTTATTATAAAGAGGACCGAAACTCTAGAATATACTAAAAGCTACAGTCAAATTTTAATTTTATCTACTCTTGGAAACTGTCTCTATTTGTGATGATGGGATACTTCATTACTTCTGTTGTGAAAAGTGCACCTGGGATTCACTTGAAGAGCATATATTATTCTATTATGCTATTTGCAGTTCATGTGATGTGCATGAGTGAGTTTACTTAACTGAATTACTTGTACCACACAAATATATGCAACATAGGGTGTGTTTGGTACGAAGGAAAATGTTTTCCATAGAAAATGTTTTCCTAGAAAATGTTTTCATGGAAAATGAGTGGTTTTATCACTTATTTTCTCTTGTTTGGTTGGTAAGTGGAAAACGTTTTCCGGAAAATATTTTCTATTGTTTGGTTAGAGAGTAGAAAATAGTTTTTTTTAGAAAAATATTTTTTATGCAACTCTCCTCACCCCTCCCCTCCCACCTCCCCCCACCCCTCCCCCACCCCTTCCCTAAGTCTCTAAAAATTGACACAATCTAAAGGAACTAGTGGTGATGCTTTACTTTTTAACGCAAAAACCGCATATTTTCGAACCCGTAAACTTTATAATTTTTAGACTCGTAAACTTCCAAACACATAAACCTTCAAACTCATAATTTTGGAACTTGTAAAATTTTGAGTCTTTAAATCGATAAATAATAAAATTAAAAACTGAAAAATATATTTTAATTTGGGGGGGGGGGGGAGAGGGTGGGAGCGGGGTTCGTGGGCAGTAAAACGGAAAAAAATAGAAATTTGAAATTTCAAAAAAAATTTGAGATAAAAAAATATTTTTTTTGGGGGGAGGGGGAGTGGGAGCTGGGTGGTGCAGAAAAATAAAAAGAAGAAATAATTGCAAAAAAAAAAATTGAGGTAAAAAAATAATTTTTGCGGTAGGGGGTAGGGTGAGGGGGTGGGGGTTGCGTGGTGCAGAAAAATAAAAAAATAGAAATTTGAAATTGCAAAAAAAAAAATTTAAGGTAAAAAAAATACATTTTTTTTTCGGGGTAGGGGTAGGGGTGGGGGCTGCGTGGTGCAGAAAAATGAAAAAATAGAAAATTGAAATTGCAAAAAAAAAAAAATTAAGGTAAAAAATATTTTTTTCGGTGGGTGGTGGTGGAGGGGTAGTAGGGTGGATGGAAAAACTGAAATTAAAAAAAAAAAAAAAATTTATTTTGGGGAGGGGGTGTGGTGGATTGGTGAGGGTGATAAAGGTTGATAAGGAGCTTTGGAAAATGTTTTCCTTCTTTTGATAAGGAAAACATTTTCCTCTAATTGGAGGAAAATGAATTGATAAGGAAAATGTTTTCCAAAAAATTTAAGCCAACCAAACATGGGAAAATTGGAAAACATTTTTCAGAAAATGTTTTCCTTCATACCAAACACACCCATAGACTTGGGTAAGTTACATCATGCGTGCATAAATGCGGATATTTTAACTGAAACTAATATGTTGTACTACTATACTATACACTGTATGGATCTGGGAAAGTAGGCCTACTAAAGCAATTCAGTGCTCCTAACACCATCTATATAGTTCTAGAGTTGTTCTGTTTCTATCAATACACATCTCAATTTTACTATGTAATTTGATCACATGGACTGAATTCAATCTTTGAGTACTCTACAAGTTCTTTCAGATGCTAGGAGAAATATGAATGTCTATGGAGCTGATGACCTAATTGTACCACCTTTCAGATGCAGTATTACTTGCACCTAATTGTACCACCTTTCAGATGCAGTATTACTTGCAGTTGGAATCTATTTTTCCTTGTATTAACTTCCGTGATGCAGCATATCCATGTATATAAATATAAAATGCTGAAATGTTTACGTCTCATCTTTTCAGCTTGGTTTGGAATCTGTGAGTGTTGGTAAGGTTGCTCTGGGGAACATGTTGGGTGGGATTGGCTACTTCTTTGGCCAATCAAAGATTTTGCTTCCGTCAACCTCCACTGTAAGATATTTTAGTTTTGGTTCCTTACTATTTTAATAAACTCGTACATGTCCAATACTAACCCAATGATCAGTTTTAAGAAACTTTGTTATCTATCTCTACTATGCCAAAAATGTTTCTTAGCTCTATGATCAAGAACTTATCATCATATCTGAGCCTCAAATGTACCAACAAACAAAGTAGGAGCCTAAAAAATTGGCCACATAAGCTCTTTCGTCTAGTGGTAAGAGCAGTGTTAAAAATAGTGTGAAGCGAGGAAAAGCGACAACCCCCATTTCACGAAAAGCGAGAAGCGAGAAGCGAAGCGCCCGCTTTTTTGAAGTGAAGCGAAATTAAAAAAAAGAAAATTAAAATAAATACTGTATAGATAACACATGTAATTGTAAGCAAATGTTCAATACTTGAATTAAAAAACTAAATAGTAGCATCAATTAAAGCACAAAATGAGAAAGGCAATAAGAACTAAGAATAAAAATATATAATTGGGCAGAATTTTTCTGAAAAAAATTTGCCAGCATTTCGGCGCTTTTTGGACGTTTAGAAAGAAGAAGAATGAAAATAAAAACATACCTGTTGAAACTTGAAAGCTATTGTTGTAATGTTGAAGAAGAAGAAGAAAACACTAGTTTTCTTGAACAAATCGTTGTTTCATGTGAGGAAATTGTTTTTTTTAGGAAGAAAAGGCTGGTTTAGAACCCTAGTTTGCTGCTGAAGAAGTGTCTAAAATAGAAGACTCAACGATTTGGGTCTTTTAATTCAAGAAGCGATCGCTTATTCCGCTTCACCGCTTCTCGCTTTTTATAGAGAAGCAGTCGCTTTTCTGTACCTGAGCCACTTTTAGTTGGGATAGCGACCAACCCATCGATCCGCTTCGCTTCTCGCTTAAAGCGAGGAAGCAGACACTTTTCTTAACACTGGGTAAGAGTGCAATGCGTGTAAGTAGATAAGTGGATTAGGGGGGTCCATCCTCCACCGAGTTTAGAATTGTGTGCCATTAGCCCTCGGGTATTTCTTTATTATAAAAAAATAGCCACATAAGGGAAGTTACTCAAGTAACTATATGTCTCTTTTCTATGCTTGTTAACTGCAAGAATGCTCAGGCGATACTGCAATTAAGAGTTACATTGGTTAGTATATGAAGGGTTGATTTTGGGAATGGTGCTATTGTGAGAGTTTAAATTTACATAGTACTAAACTCCTCTCTACCAATGTGGGACACTGTACATACTAGTATACATACTAACTCTCTTACACTCCCTCTCAAGCCGATGTATATAAATTATATGTACCGAGCTTGTTACATATATAGCTTATGCAGGACCAATGATGTACTTGGTGAAAATATCTGCAAGCTGAGCATTTGACTTCACAAACTTTGTAACAATATTTCTAGAGAGTATCTTCTTTCTGGTGAAGTGACAGTAGATCTCAATGTGTTTAGTCCTCTCATGGAACACTGGCTTTAACGCAATATGAAGGGCAACTCACACAAGTTATTTTAATTCTCTGAGCAACTGTTTGATTTAAACTAGCTCATATGTTATGATAGCCATTGCTCGATATTCTGATTCTGCGCTAGATCAAGCAACCACATTCTGTTTTTTGCTTTTTTCAAGTCCTACTAAAAAACAATATCCAGACATAGAACGTCTATCAAAACATGATCCTGCCTAATCAGCTTCTTTGTATCCAACGTCTGCTCATGACCTCGATCCTCGAATAGTAGCCCTTTGACGAGAGCTGATTTTATATACAGAAACATGTGGATAGGTGATAATTGCATCCTAATGACTATCATAGGGAGAGTTCATAAATTGACTTGCCACACTCATCGGAAAAGAAATGTTAGGTAATTCAATTTGCCAACCAGCCTCCTATATCTTTTAGGATCGCTAAGAGGCTCCCCTTGTCGTAGCATGAGCTTAGCATTCGGATCCATTGGAGTGTCAACGGGTCTGCAATTCATCATTCCTGTCTCCTCAAGAATGTTTAAATCATATTTCCTTTGTGAAATAACAAATACCTTAGCTAGACCGAGCAACCTCAATACCTAAAAAAATCTTTAATTTTTCCAGATCTTTAGTCTGGAAATGTTGAAAGAGATGTTGCTTTATATTCGTAATACCATCATGATCATTGCTACTAATAACAATATCGTCAATGTAAACCACCTGATAAATACACAGATTAGGAGCAGAATGCTGATAAAACACAGAGTGATCAGCTTTACTGCGAGTCTTGCTGAACTCCGGAATAACTGTGTTGAATTTACCAAACTAGCCTTGAGGTGATTGTTTCAAAACATAGAGTGACTTGCACGATTGACATATAAGCACGTGACTCCGCCTGATTAACAAAACCAGGTGGTTCTATATAAATTAGATCCTCAAGATCACCGTAGAGAAAAACATTCTTGATGTCCAACGGATAAAGACGCCAATGAAGAACAACAACCATAGATAGAAAAAGACAAACAAATGCTACTTTAGCAACGGGAGAGAAAGTATCACTGTAAGCAAGCTTAAATATCTCAGTATACCTTTTGGCAATAAGACGAGCCTTAAGCCGATGAACTTGGCCGTCCAGGCCAATTTTGACGACATTAACCCAATGACAACCAACAGTAGATTTTCCTAAAGGAAAGAGGAACAAGCTCCCAAGTGCCACTAGCATGTATAGCAGGACATCTCTTATATCATAGCCAGTCGCTATCCAGGAAGAGATAGCGCTTCACCTGTGGACTTAGGGATACAAATAAAGGACAAAGATGATACAAAGGCATAATGGGGTAATGATAAACGATGATAACTCAAACCTATGTAATGGGGGTTGGGATTAATAGTGGATTGAATATCTTTCCGAAGTTCGATCAGTAGACTAAAAGGAAACAAGTCCACAGTAGGTGAAGGATCTGATACAAGACGTGAATCATTTGGACTTGTTAGGACGCTGACAACGTTAATTAGTCAGTAATGGTAGAGTTGTAGAAGGGTGGATTGGACCTATAGGTGATAGGACTAGAGCTATAGGTGATGGGACTGGAGTTATAGGTGGTGGAGCTGGAGCTGGAGCTGGAGCTGTAGAGGAAGCTAAAGAGGAGATAGTGACTAAATCTCCAAAAGATGGAACTGGTAAGACCTTAGAAATATTTAAATGATCACTTGGACCAGTGAAGTATAGCTGGGTTTCAAAGAAGGTAACATTAACAGACATAAGGCATCGCTAGAGGTCAGGTGAATAGCATTGATATTCTTTTTCCATTCTCTAGGAAGATAGAAATATGCACCTAAGAGCACGAGGAACTAACTTATCTTTTCTTGAGCAAGGTTGGGTACAAAACTTGTGCTCCCAAAGACACGTGGTGGAAGATATAACAAAAGTGTGTAAGGAAACAAGATCGAGAAAGGAGCTTGATTCTTGATAGCTAAGGATGCCATCTCTTCCTCCATTGTGCTTTCACTTCCCAACTATGGAATCTATTTTTGGCCCTGATAAATTTGAAATGGATAATGCCGGGAAACACATGTGATCTACTGAAAGCTTGGAACTATGCTGGTAAAATGGTCAGCCAGAAAAAATGGTGGAAGATTATCCCAGCTTGCATCTGGTGGACCATATGGAAGGAACGAAATAGCAGATGTTCTGAAGAAAGGAGTAGCTCCATACAAGTAGTTAAAATGAATTGTATTTTAAATTTTCACTTTTGGTGTAAACAGTTTTTTGTAGGAGATGCAGAATCTATTTTACAATTTTTGGAAGCCTTGTAAAGTTCACAAGGATAGTACCCTATAAATACTGTTGCCAGCATAATCTTTGTGCTGATGAATAAAATTTGTTACCATTCTCAAAAAAAGGATGTCATACGATTAATAAGATAACAAGATGTGAGATCGGAACATGAGATTGTATGAGTAGAATACGAGTAGTCTCAATGAGATGCTGCCTATTCTTCCTTTCAGCTACCCCATTTTTTTTTTTTTTTTTGATGAAATAAGATGTTTCATTAAATGCATCAAGAAGATGCTTTAAAATTACAAAATGAGAGTCCTTGGCTAACTCTGTAAAGACAAAATAACCTATAAGACATGAGTTAGCCATGACCAAAATCAAAAGAGGCATTATGCCATGCTAAGGGAGCTAATAAAATCTAAAAGGGAAATGACATCATTCACAGGGGAAAGGTAGCTCCAACTAAACAAATTCACTAGACATTTAGACTTCAAACGGCTAGTGGAAGTTGAGATGCCTTCAAAACATCTGGAATTCCTTTCTGTCCATATATTCCAGCATATACAAGCTGGGATCATTTGCCAGGTTTTTTTATGGATTTCTCAACTTTCCAGGAGCACCAGCCATCAAATGCATCTCTGATGTCCAAAGGTATCGCCCAACTGAGTCCATAAACTGCTAAGAACATGTTCCATATCAGATGCCACTGGACAGTGCAAAAAAAGATGATTTACTGATTCAGGATTGCTGCAACACATGTAACATCTATTGACCAATTGGATGCTCCTTCTGCATAGATTGTCCTGTGTCAGTGTAGCATTTCTGAGGGCAATCCAGGAGAAACAAATAACTTTAGTGGGTAGTTTTGATCTTCAGATGTGTTTGCATGGCCAATTGTCAATCATTCCATCAGGTGCACACAATTTGTTATACCCTGCCTTCACTGTGTATACCCTTGCTAGAGTTGCCCCATCTTAACCTGTCTGTAGTTTGACTGTCTATGGAAGAACCTTCATTGATTCAAAAAAGATCAAAGTGTTCCTCTAGTTCCCAGTCCTGCAGGTTCCTTCTGAATAGTGGTTCCCATAAGTTCCTTGTTCTATTTTGTGCAATTGATGAGTAAGGATCCAAGGCTATCTGAAAAATGCCTGAGTGTGTGTCTTTTAAAGGTTGGGGCAGGATCCACCTATCTTTCCAGAATTTAACAAATCTGCCATCCCCTACTTTGAAGTTTACCTCTTGAAAGAATTCCTGTTTTAAGCTGTTGATATACTTCCAAGGCCCGACTCCATGTGGAGCTCTGCTTTGTTTGGTGCTCCAGTTGTTCAACTTCTCATACTTAGCTGTCACCACCTTCTTCCATATGCAAGAATTTTCTTGAGCATACCTCCACCACCACTTCAGTAAAAGGCTCTTATTGTGCTTTTGGAGATCCCTAACTCCTAGACCACCTTGATGCTTAGGCATGATTACTTTGGACCACTTAACCAAATGAAACTTGTGATCTTCACTATTGCCCTCCCATAGGAATGATCTTCTGGCTTTGTCTAGTTGCTTTTTGACTCTGCTTGGCATAGGGAAGAGTGACATGATATAAGTAGGAATGCTGTCCATGACACTTTTAATCAGCACTAATCTGCCGCCCATTGATAAATACTGCATTTTCCAAGAAGCCAGTCTTTTTTCTACCTTTTCAACGACTCCATTCCAGACTTCAATTGTTTTATGCTTTGCTCCTAAGGGAAGCCCTAGATAAGATGTTGGGAAAGACCCAATGCTACAACCCATTATCCCAGCCAGTTCCTCTAGGTTATCCACCTCATTCACCGAGTATATCACACTTTTTGACATGTTGATGTGTAACCCTGAGATAGCTTCAAAGATTAGGAGTGTCAAGTTGAGGTACTGGACCTGAAGCTTGTCAGCCCCACAAAAAATTAGAGTGTCGTCTGCATACAACAAATGGGAAACTGAAACTGATAGTTCTGAGTTACTGCCCACCTTGAACCCTTCAATCCACTGCTCTTGCTTAGCCTTGTCAAACATTCTGCTCAATCCTTCCATAGCTAAGATGAAAAGGAAGGGAGACAAAGGGTCTCCTTGCCTTATTCCTTTCTGAGGAGAAAAGAAACCTACTGGAGATCTGTTTATTAGGATAGAGTATTTAACAGTGGTAAGGCTAAATTTGATCCATCTAATCCATCTCTCACCAAACCCCATTTCTTTCAGTAAGTTCAATAGGTAAGACCAGTTGACCTTATCAAAAGCTTTCTCTACATCTAGCTTGCAAAGGATTCCTGGGGTCCCTCTCTTTAATCTTTCATCCAGTAATTCATTTGCTACAAGGGAAGCATTAGTGATTTGCTTGTTTTTCAAGAATGCATTTTGCTCCTCAGAAACCAACTTCCCTATCACTGTCTTCAATCTTTCTGCTAAGAGTTTGGCTATTATTTTATACACACTCCCAACGAGACTTATAGGTCTGAAGTCTCTGAGTTCTATTGCACCTTTCTTTTTGGGAATTAGAGTGATGAATGATGCATTACATGACCTTACCATGTAGCAATGCTGGTGGAAGTGATTAAGAGCCCCCATTAAGTCTAGTTTGATAATCTCCCAAGAATGCTGGAAAAAACCATTGTGAAACCATCGGGACCTGGGCTTTTGTCAGGAGCACAGGAATTAATTGCTGCCTTCACTTCATCTTCTTCAAATGATCTTTTCAGCTATCCCATTTTGCTGAGATGTATATGGACAAGATGTTTGATGAATGATCGGACGAGAGTTCATAAACTGCTGAAAAGGAGAAGACATACTCTGGGCATTATCACCTATGAAATGTGCGGATAGAAACCTCAAATTGATTTTGAATATTAGCATAAAAGGTCTGAAAAATAAAAATAACTCAATCAATTTTTCATCAAGAATATCCAAGTGCACCTGGAATAATCATCAATAAAATTGTCAAAGTAGTGGAATCCCAATGTATAACTAGCATGACTAGGACCTCAAACATCTAATGGACTACAGTGAACGGTGAATCTACCGTTATCAGGATGCATAGGGAAATGTGAGTGAGTATGCTTATGGAGGTGATATGAGTCAAGTGAGACAGACTGGGTACCATTTTTCGAAGTTTTGATAAACTGGGATATCCAAATCGTTTATGTAACAAATTCGGTGAATCAGTAACATGTTAAGCAGTTGAATAAGGAAAAGATGTGAGTCCGTGCGATTTAGCAATGATAAGATAATAATGCCTAGTTGATTCACACCTTGTGTTAGTTTCATTGTGTAAATAGATAGAAGTATATAACCCTAATCCCATATGTAGCAGGTTTATAATATGTCCTAGTCTGATATGTAGTAGGAGTAGAATATGTATAGAGAAAAGTATCATTGTAATCAAGTCCAAATATCTGAGTATATTCTTTGGCAACAAGACGAGCCTTAAGTCGATCAACCTGGCTATCTGGACCAACTTTGGCTACATACACGCAACGATAACCAACAATCGATTTACCTGAAGGAAGAGGAACAAACTCCCAAGTACCACTCGTATGTAAAGCAGACATCTCGTCAATCATAGCCTGTTACCATCCGGGATGAGACAGTGCTTCACTCGTAGACTTAGGAATGGAAATAGAGGACAAAGATGACACAAATGCACAATGAGATAATAATAGATGGTGGTAAATTAAACCGACATAATGGGGATTAGGATTAAGTGTGGACTATATACCTTTTCATAGTGAAATTGGTTGACTTAGAGGGGACAAGTCCGCAAAATTAGCAGGGTCAAGTGTAGGACGTGAATCAGCTGGGCCTGATTATGGGCGCAGACGATGATGATTAGTCATGAGTGGTGGAGTTGTAGAAGGTTGAAGTTGATTATATGGTGGAATTGGAGCTATAGGCAGTGGAGCTTCAATTGGAGCTGTAGGTGGTGGATCTGTAACTGGAGCTACGACGGAAGACTCGGTGGTGATACTGGAGCTATAGGTGGTGGCACTGGAACTGGAACTGGAACTGTAGGCGGTAGAGCTATGGAGGAAGATGAATGGGAGATTGGGGCTAAATCTCCAAAAGAAGGAATAGGTAGCACCTCAGAAATATCTAAGTGATTAACTGGACCTATGAAGTATGATTGGATTTCAAAGAAAGTAACATTAGCAGACATAAGAAATCGATGAAGGTCGAGGAGAATAACATCGATATCCCTTTTGCGTTCTCGAGTAACCCAGAACTATGCACTTAAGAGCACAAGGAGCTAACTTATCATTTCCTGGAGTAAGATTATGAACAAAACACGTACTCCCAAAGACACGGGGTGGAAGAGAGAACAAAGGTAAGTTGGAAAATAGGACAGAGAATGAAACTTGATTCTGGATAGCTGGGATGGCATACGACTAATAAGATATCGGTTACGCTGATCCCTCTATGGTCTAAAGTAGTCTCCTCGAGCCTAGTTTGGTAAGTTCAACACAATTATTCAAGAGTTTGGCATGACTCGTAGTGAAGCTCATTACTCTGTATTTTATCGACATTCTGCTTTAAATCTCTGTATTTTTCTAGACGTTTATGTTGACAATATTGTTATTACCGACAATAACCAGGATGATATTACTAAATTGAAGCAACATCTCTTTCAACACTTTCAGACTAAGGATCTGGGCAAACTAAAGTATTTTCTAGGTATTGAGGTCGTTCAGTCTAGCTCGGTATTGTGATCTCACAACGGAAGTATGTCTTAGATATTTTTGAGGAGACAGGAATAACAAGTTGTAGACCTGTTGACACTCCGATGGATCCGAATTCTAAACTTCTGCGAGGACAGGGGAGCCTCTTAGCGATCCTGCAAGATATAGGCGATTGGTTGGTAAATTAAATTACCTCACATTGACTAGACCTGACATTTCCTTTTCTGTGAGTGTTGTGAGTCAGTTTATGGATTCTCCCTGTGATAGTCATTGGGATGCAGTTGTCTGCATTCTTCGGTATATAAAATCAGCTCTAGGCAAAGGCTTATTGTTTGAAGATCGAGGCCATGAGCAGATCATTGGATACTCAGATGCTGATTGGGCAGGATCACCTTCTGATAGACGTTATACGTCTGGATATTGTGTCTTAGTAGGAGATTTGGTATCTTGGAAGAGCAAGAAACAGAATGTGGTTGCTCGGTCTAGTGCAGAAGCAGAATATCGAGCAATGGCTATGGCCACATGTGAGCTAATTTGGATCAAACAGTTACTCAAGGAGCTGAAATTTGGTGAGATTAGTCAGATGGGACTTGTGTGTGATAATCAAGCTGCTCTTCATATTGCGTCAAATCCAGTGTTCCATGAGAGAACAAAACACATCGAGATTGACCGTCACTTTGTTAGAGAAAAGATACTCTCAGGAGATATTGCTACAAAATTTGTAAAGTCAAATGATCAGCTTGCTGATATTTTCACCAAGTCCCTCACCGGTCCTCGTATTAGTTATATATGTAACAAGCTCGGTACATATGATTTATATGCACCAGCTTGAGACCCTTTGTTAGTTTCATTGTGTAAATAGATAGAAGTATATAACCCTAATCCCATATGTAGTAGGTTTATAATATGTCCTAGTCTGATATGTAGTAGGAGTAGAATATGTATTATATATAGGGCTCATTGTATCATTGTTAAATACATCAATAATATATTTTTCTCTTGTGCTTTCTCACACCTTGTACCACGGATTCGTCCCATACTACATTCCTGTATAAAACAAGTCATCAAGAAATAAAACAGAGCACTTAAGTGATTTGGCTAAGCGACCGATAGATCTGAGATTAAAAGGACTACCAGGATAAAGGACCGAATTCGAAGGTAATAAAGGAAGTGGACTAGCTTAACCTATTCTAGTTAACACGGTTTGAGATCCACATTGGCCATTGTAACTGTTGAAAGTGATTGAGAGTAAAAAATAATAGTGAAAGCAGATTTGTTACCACAAATGTGATAAGATGCACCTGAATTAATGACCCAAGAGTTTGGAAAAGAAGATTGGGAGACACAAGTCATGCTACCACTTGTTTCAACAACAGAAGCTATCTCAAAAGTTGTCTGTTACGTGCTTTTTAGTTTTACTGAATGAACTCAATTTGGTAGAGAAACCATTCAACTATTTAACATATTCATTGGCATTTGTTGGAATCAAAAATCAAATAACCTCCCGTAATTACGCCAACTTCGCAAAAACTCGCCGAAAACAAAAAACGGACATACAATATTGGTACAACTCCGTATAGTGTTGCAACAATGAGGAAACGCTGGAAACACTGTATATTGTTGGAAAGTATTGTTCAAGCAGCTGAAATTAGAGTACGTGACCACTAAGAACCAGAAAAACAAACCTGAATCTACAATTTGAAAAAGTTTGCTGTAATCTAGAAAGAATCGCTAAGAATTGTTAGGTTGTAGTGGAATTTGAATGGATAGGGTCGGAATAAATGGTGATCACCGGAGAGGAAAAGCTCTTGGTGGAATCTGCTGTAGTGAGTTTCACGCACCAACACGTGGCTGGGTCTCGCTGGAAAATTCCTCCTTCTGGTCGGCGCGTGGGAGGTCCAATGACGGTGATTTTTGTTGGTTTTCGTCGCACGGGGATTCCGATCCTATTGGTGGTACGTATATGCACAGTACTCTTAGGAAGCAGTGAACCCTCGGAACAGTTGTTTATTCGCCAGAAAATTGCTCGGCAATGAGATCTTTCTTCCCGGATGTCACTGGAATGATGCACAATGATAAAATGAGTCCTAACTCTCATCCCATAACCAATGTGGGAACTTAACACTCCCCCGCACGTCCAGACACGACAGTTGGAGTGTGGACAATATAAGATGGGGTCCCATCGTTGGATAAATAATAAATTGGGATGAGTCTCGTTCTAATACCATGTGAGAGTTTAAGATATGGGAAGAAAGATCTTGTATTCATTTGTGTCTTACATTAGACCTCTGTTTATATAAGGTGTTTACATAGTGCTAAACCCTTCTCTACCAATGTGGGACACTATACATACTAGCTCTCTAGCAGCTACTAATGCTTAAGTGGTTCTGCTGTTTCATTTTGATTTGAGACTTAAAGGTGAGACCACGAGAGAAGAGAATAAGTTGCTAAAATCTTGAAAATAAAGAGTTCCAAGAAGACTTGCCATGTTTATGCTCTCATCTTCAAATCCGCGCTTCTCTTGGGACATAGAACAGCAAAAGTTCTAGTTAAACCTGATTGCAAAATATACTTCATCATACTAATGTTGCCTGTCATGACTTTTGATATTGAAAGCTACTCACCACCTCAAAGAATAAAGAACAGAAGAAAGCCCCAAAGCATCTAGTCAAGTTGCTGTTTCTCTTGTTTCTTTGGCTTCAGTAAACTAGTGAGTGTGCAGTTTGCTTTAAATTTTCTGCCCTGCACCACACCAAGTATATGCTTCAAGAATTTGGATGTACTAATGAATCGTTTGCCTAGGTTGATATTTGGTTTTAACCATTTCACATTACCAGCACTGGGCCGTCAAAGTTCTTTTAATAATCACAAGTACTTCTTGAATTTGATTGTTTTTCGCTCTTAGCGTCCTTCAGTTATTTGTTCATTAATCGTAACCATTTGGAAGTCTAACGAAGTTCTACAATCTCTTAACTCATGCAGCTGAATGCTGGGGATAATTCTCTCTTGTACTGGCCTGCTGAGCTATATACAGCAGTTCCAAGTAGGCCCTTCTTTCCAAGGGGCTTTCTGTGGGATGAAGGTTTTCATCAATTGCTAATCTGGTCAGTTGCTTGTTTGTGTTTTTATTTTTTATTATTTTTTTTATTCATATCTACTGCTTAAAAGTTATATTTGCAGTTGGTTTCTAGTCCCTCTAATTTGCACTTACTAGGGCATTCTTGAAACCTTCAGGCGTTGGGATATATACATTAGCTTGGATATCATTGGACATTGGCTGGATCTGATGAATATTGATGGATGGATTCCGCGTGAGCTAATCTTAGGTGCTGAAGCCTTAAGGTAATATATCATGAATTCCACTAAGCTTAGGTAACCATTTCGCAGTTTTCCATGTAATCCTATCTAAATCTTCTATCTGGTCAACCTTGCAGTAAGGTCCCAGAAGAATTTGTTCTTCAGCATCCAACTAATGGAAATCCACCGACATTGTTTTTGGCCTTGCGCGGTATTCATTTCTCAACTTTTTGTAGAATCTACTCTTGAGAAGATATCCACATCTTGTTCTTGTGGAGAAGACTATTAATATTCTATTTTTGCAAGCATCATTGTGCTGTCCTTTGATTCAATATCCTTCTTGTTAATTCATACACTAAATTCTCATTAGCTCTGGAACATATGTTCTGCTTGTTTAATGATCTCTTTGTAATCTTAAATCAATGGATTTTGAGTATCATTAGAAGCTAAAACCAACAGGCTGAATAGTGATGTCTCCATTATTTGGGTGAGAAGAAGAGTTTCAAGTTTCGATGTACAAATGAATCTGAAGGAGAGAAAAAACAGCTGAAAAAGATAGGGTGAGGCTAAAAATCTAATCTGCAGACAAAAGTTATATGCCATAGCTGCTCTGGATTTTTATTCTCAATCTCTTTATTTAAACAATTTGAAATGGATATGGAAACATTTCACTAGTTGGTTACGAGGATTCGTAAGTCGGTACGTTCCTGAAGCAAAAAAAAAAATACGTCTCTGAATTTGGCAGCAAACAGCATCATTCGTAGACAATTCCATTTTCTATTTGCTACCTATTTTTTGATACCCATACATTTTCTTTTGGATGGGTAGGGCACAAATCCCATTCTTAGGATCACCTTTTAGTACTAGACCAGGCTCTCCCAACCTCAATGCCATAGCTCTAGGTGAAAGTGGAGGGCTCTCCCAACCTCAATGCCATAGCTCCCATAATGGTCTATTATGTACACGAAAATAGGCAGTTAAAGAGCCTTGTACGAACAATGTAGCATTCTGTAGTTTAACAAGAAAACTAGAGATAGTTTAGGAAAGAGGAGAGAATGTCATTACAAATGCAAAGAAGTATAATATTTGTTGAAATGCCACATTCAAGAAAAGTTAATGATATGAAATCAATGGTGGAGTCTGAAGTGTTGTGTGACACTTGACAGATGTTCCCAACGATAGGGTATACGAAATCTGCCCACCAAACTTTGATGCAGTATAGGATTGGACAAAAGATTTGATTCTATCCATGTCATCTAGCATAAGATTGATGAAGTAGATCCGATTTAAAGCTTGCTTTGTATTGTCCAATGATGGATGCTTTGTTTGCATTTTTTAGATTGTGGACCTCAAGGATATGTTCCAAACAACTTTATGCTCTTCAACGATTTTGTCAGTCTCCTCCACTTCCTTATTAAGATAAGGACCTCTTATTTCATGGTAAGTGGGAGGCTTCATTCCAGGCCCGTATTACCAACGGCCTCAATAAAGTCTCCAAATGTGTCATAATTGACACAATTGAAGGGGAGCCCAGCATCATAGACCCATCATGCAAAAGCTCTAACTGCACGATCCCTTAAAATGTCCTAATGGGTTTACTATTTCGTTAGCAGGACCACAAGGTCAAGTGGTGGGTGGGGCTGTTATTGGCCCACTTTTGTCGGCAGGGACTGTATATTTGATTGCAGCTACGTTTAATAATCCTTGTTACCATAAGTTCCCGGCGGAGGATGATGACGGCGGTCAGTCGCCACTGGTGGCGGTGTCTGGCGGAGGAGATAATGGGCATCCAGGGGCAGCAACTCCCGAGTCTTTTTGAGTGTTGATTTGTAGTTCTCATCTTTTGCCATCAGATGTGATATGAGCACACACTACAGGACAATCTCCACCCTACTATGTTCTCGACAATTAGTTTTATTGGAATCTCATGGCACTGTGAAAAAAGGAGAGAGACATTGTTTTACTGGTTTTGTTTTTTATTTAGTTGACTTTAGTTGTGTATATTCAATTAATATACAGGTTTAGCCCCTCTTATTTCTCGTTAGAAGGTTTTTCCGATGTCGGATTCTTTCGGAAGGTTTCTTTTGTGTCATAGGTGCGATGAGAGATTCGATAAAAATAGGCAAGATTTAAGAAAGATAGAGAATATTAATTGAGAAGATAAATCTTTTATGATCTAGTTTAGCCCTTTTGTTGTTTGTTTGGAGGAAAAAATTCAGTACCACTTTAGTTTTACTGAGCATTAGCCATTCTGTTACTCCTGTAGATATTATTTAGGTTGTAATGGTATGCAAGTTGATATGTTTATATGAATCCTGATCCTGTTAGATTGTTTGTAAACGAGACACGAGGTTTGAGCATTATCCCAAAGAAGTTTTTAATAGTGACAGAGATAGGAATTATTTTTATTTTAAAAATTATTTACAAATTTAATTAAAAATTATACTGAAAAGTTCCTTATACAGACTTCATAATTGTTTATATTGATGATAAATATGTTAAAAGAATTGTTACACAAAAAATCAAATAAGGGAGGTATGTGTAATATCGTAAACCCCGAGAGAGGATAGTGTGATTGCTCAAAATGTGAGGGAATGTCTCTGAAATTATCCCTTGATTTTATGTAGATATCTATGCTAAAATTCTGAAGTTCAGAAGGTTTTTTCTGTTAACAGAGTCCAAAATCCCAACTATTTCTTGATAAAGAGCACTGCTTTACGCTTTACTGACTCAGTGAGTGGAACATGTATTAACTGGCCTTGTTCAATCTTGTCTACTTTAGTTTAATCATACGATGCAGTTATAAATGACCTTTTGAACTTCTTAAATTCGTAAGAGAGCTGGCATAGCAGGTTGATTAGTCATTTTGCGGAGTGTGGGCCCTATTCTTAAGTCTTTTTCAAAAGCTCAGCTGCTTTCTCCAATGTTCTCTGCACTGTGCTTGTGGCGGAGAGTGTTTTGGGGTTATAGCTGAACAAATTTATGTATCTTTGAGTGAAATTTGTCAGTTCGGCCCCGGGCTTTATTTCAATGGTAAGTGATAAGAGTGTATAACGTGATGTGGGATTAGGCGTACATCACAAGTTCGAGGGGTGGGGATTTCTCGGTTATCAAAAAAAATGTGTCCATTCTGTTATATGCACCAAGAAGATTAGACACAATGATGTTGTATTTTTTAAGCAATAAAATGGTGCTCTCTGTCGTAAAGAATTACAAGAGTAATTCAGGATTGGTATATGTGGTGGTCTACTGTACCAAATATGTTTACATCAGGCTTTTATGTGGAGCTGGTACATTTGCATGTCAACTTGAAAGAATTTACGCTATAGCACTTGGATGTTTAATCTACTTTGAACAGTGTGTATCTTCTTAGAGTTCGTGAGCTTGAACATTTTCTTGAACTTCCTCTTAAGCATGAGGAATATTCAATTTGCTATTGATGTGACATTTTTCAGTTGCCACCTGTTGGCTGCAAGTTCTGCTCTAGCTATATTTTTTTTGATAAGGTAAATTGTATTAATCAAAAGGAGAAAACTCCCGTATACAAGAAGTATACCAAAAAGTAGAGAATTTACATCGAACATGATTCTCTACAAATGATGCCCAATCTTCTATACAAGTAGGGGCTATATGAGTGCACCAAAAAGCGATCAAAGATAAAAGACTTTAAGATGTGAAAAAGAAAACTTACTCCCTTTAAAAGCTCTCCTATTTCTCTCCCCCCAAAACTATCCACATGAGAGCTAGTGGGGCGAACTTCCAAGCCTTTTGCTTTCTTCTTCTATGGAAACCAACCCAGCTATGTAACATCTCCTTTACAGTGCTTGGCATCACCCATTGAACGCAAAAAAGATTTAGGATTGCCCTCCACAAACCCGAGGACACAAGGCAATGCAACAAAAGATGATCAACTTCGTCCCCTGAGCTTCTACACATGTAGCACCAACTAACAAGTGTAATTCCTCTCCTTTCGAAGATTTTCAGCGGTCAAAATCACAACCCTCGCCGCTAGCCATGCAAAAAAGCACACTTTCGTAGGCGCCTTAGGAATCCAGATCGAGGAGTATGGAAAAGTGGCCTCTTCTCTCACTAACATACTCTGGTAAAAAGACTTTACGGTGAACAAACCATCGCAACGCAACTTCCATGTTGGGGCCTGTCTTGCCCATATAAAAGTGCTAAGAAATATTAGAGCTCCGCAGTCTCCCAATCTTGCATGTTTTTCTAAATGAGAGGTCCCATATTACCCCCTTCATGCTCCTTGCGAATTTGTTGAACCATCAATTCCTTTTGATTTGTAAACTCTGAAGACATGGGGAACGAGACCCTCAGAGTATCCACTCCACACCACCTATGATTCCAAAAGTCGATTCTCCTTCAATCTCTCACCCTGAAAGAGATGTTGCCACCGAAGGATTTTCAATTTTTCATGACGATCCTCAACATGCCACACCGGAACGGTGTTGTGATTGCCTTGGTCCTCCAACCCCCTCCCGCGGAATCGTACTTTTCTACTATGACCTCCCTCCATAGGGCATGCTCTTCTACCCCGAGTCTCCACAGCCACTTCCCCAACAAAGCTATGTTGAATACTCTTAGATCATTTACTCCAAGTCCACCCCACTTCTTTAGGGAAGTGATTGTCTGTCAATTCACTAGAAAGAACTTTCTAGTTCCTTCCACTGCATCGCAAAGAAAATTCCTTTGAAGACGCTCCAGTTTTTCTGTGATGCTCACAGGAGCTTGTAACAGGGACAAGTAATACGTGGGCATACTCGATAAAGTGCTTTTAATAGCACTTCCTTACCGTCTTTTGACAGGTACTGTTCTGTCAGCCTGCTAATCTTTTTTCAACCATCACTGACTTCCAAAACGTAACATGCCCAATAGGATACCCAGGTAGTTAGAGGGGAGGGGGCCTACCTTACATCCAAGGACATAAGACAAAGCATCAATATTAGCAACCTCACCCACTGGGAAAATCTCACTTGCCGAGGTTGATTTTGAGTCCTGATACTATCTGAAACCACTGCAAGACTTGCTTTAGGTGGGTCAGCTGATCCATATCGGCATCACAGAAAACCAGGGTATCATCCGCAAAAAGCAAATAAGAGACTCTTCAGGCACCCTAATTGGAGCTGATAATCCTCTCAAGAAGCCTCCACGACCGCTCGATCCATCATCTTACTCAAAGCATCCATCACTAGAAGCAATCCTATTCTCAAAAATTGACCTTAGAGCTGGATATCACCAAGTGAGGATGAAAGAATCTGATGAATTCAAGACTGCTTTCATAACAGTATAACACATTGTGAGAAAGCACGGGAGAAAAATATATTATTGATATTTTAACAATGATACAATGAGCCCTATATATAATAAATATTCTACTCCTATTACATATGGGATTAGGACATATTATACTCCTACTACATATCAGACTAGGACATATTATAAACCTACTACATATAGGACTAGGACTATTTACACATAAGTATCTAACACTCCCCCTCAAGCCGGTGCATACAAATCATATTCATCGAGCTTGTTACATATGTAACTAATACGAGGACCAGTGAGGGACTTGGTGAAAATATCTGTAAGTTGATCATTCGACATTCAAGGCCACTAAGCTTCCCCTGAGCAACAAAACTGAAATTGCAATGTTCACGAACATTATCGATGAACGCAAATAAATCTTGAGTCATCAACCGGAAAGATGCACGGTGACTGATTTTTCTGTTCATATGTGACTGGAGTAATGGCCGGAATGGTTCACACACGCCGTAAAAGTTATTGTAGCTCGCCGGAACCTTAGTTCTGGCGACACATGGAGGCGCGTGACTTTCTACCAGAGCGAATGACTGGGGTTTTGTCGCCTAACTTTTTCGTACAAGATTGTAGTATTGGTTTTCATACAACATTTATCGATGAACGCAAATAAATATTGAGTCATCAACCGGAAAGACGCACGGTGACTGATTTTTCTGTTCATATGTAACTGGAGTTTTCGGGGTTTGGTCGCACAAGGGTTTCAGATTTGATAGTGGTACTGGTATATGCACAGTACCACTGTAGCAGTGATGAACCCTGGGAACAAGACGAAGTTGCCGGAAAATTGCACGGCGATGAGATCTTTCTTCCTGGATGTCGCTGGAATGACGCACAACGATAATTTTTTCACTGAAGCTCTGATACCATGTGAGAAAGCACGGGAGAAAAATATATTATTCCCATAAGGTGGGGTCTGGGGAGGGTAATATGTAGACAGGCCTTACCTCCACCCGAGAGGGCAGAGAGGTTGTTTCCAATCGACCCTCGGCGCATTGAAAAGAAAGGCAAACAAAAACAAAAACCGCATTAGTTATACCAGCATACATCGCAAAAATTGTCTAAACATAAGAGGCATAAATACCATCAATAAGCAGATATGCATGCAATGATATTAAAACAGTAACTACCAGAAATGACTACCACAAGAGAACACAAACTAATCCTCTATGGGCGTCCCTACTAATGAGCCCTATATATAATACATATTCTAGTCCTACTACATATAGGATTAGGACATATTATACTCCTACTACATATGAGATTAGGACATATTCTACTCCAACTATATATAGGACTAGGACTATTTACACATAAGTATCTAACAGTCATAAAGAACATTATCCTCATATCTACCAACGTTAAATGAAATCATACACTATTTATTTACCTTTAGTTCACCACTATCATTTAACCATTGGAGTCCGCTTAAGCCCCGAAGCGAGGCTCAAAACACGTTGAGCGCTTCACGTTGCTTTGTGGGCGCTTTAGTGTTGAATCAAAGCTTTAACGCATACTTTTCCTTGCCAATGAGCGTAATCCTGAAAAGGCGACCTAAACAAATGATATTTCACTTTATCATGAATTATTTTTCAATTTCTTTGTCCATATATTTGCTATTCTTGCTTATAATGATTAGTCTTGGACTACTATGCATATTTTTTACTTTTTCTGTCGTTTTCGTTGCGCCTTTTTTCATTAAAGCTCACGCTTTATTTGCGCTTTGCGCTTAAAGCCCCATCGGACCTTAGAGCTTTTTTGCGCTTTTCGCCTTTGGTAACACTGACAGCTTTATCGACACTCCTTCAACCACTACTGACAACAATACCTTCCTTTCAATTGAAACTCAAAGCAGCGTCCGGGATCTGCCTACCTTCCACAACCGCATTCTGGGAGGACGAAAAAGACACGTCAAGAAACTTCTTGAGTCTATTGGATAGCACTTTAGAAATAATCTTGTAAATGCTCCCCACGAGACTAATAGGCTTGTAGTCACTGATACAAGATACACCTTCTTTCTTAGGCACAATAGTAATAAAAGAAGCATTGATACTTCTCTCGAAAACACCATTCTTCAAATATTGAATGGCTTCCATCAACTCCCCTTGATGGTGCCCCAACACAGCTGGAAGAAGGCCACGGAGAAACATCCGGGCTAGGGGACTTATTACCAGCATAACTCGACACAGCCTCGTGCACCTCCTCCTCGAAAGTCCTTTCTAGCCACTCACTGTCTCCCTCTATTCCCCCCAAAGTCGGCCTCTAACTAACTTCCTCTTTGTATAAGTTCTCATAAAACCCCACTATTGCCCCTTTTACCTCCTCCTCTCCCTCATTGTATAAGTTCTCGTAAAACCTCATTTGTATATTATTTGGGATCATGAGAAAAAACAATTAAACTTTGATTGTTTATTTTAACTAGAGCGCCGTTGATTTTTGCTGCCAACTAGTCTCCTGAGCTATTGCTAACTCGACTATTTCCCTCTTAACCTCCCCCGGTCTCGCTTTCTCAGATTCATCTAACTCCCTCGCCCCTTCCCCTCTCTCTAATTCCCCCAATTTATGCATGAGCTCTCTCATTTTAACCTCTACCGTCCCAGAAACCTCCTTATTCCCTGATACCCCATAGTTTGTCCACCATTCTCACTTTGTCACCAAATCCTGGCACTTTTCCCTGATACCCGTAGCTTGTCCACGGTTCTTTCACCTTGTAACCAAATCCTGGCACCTTCAACCACATGTTCTCGAATCGGAAGGGAGCATGCACCCCCCCTCTCTCTGCATCCATCTAGCAAGATAGGCAAATGATCCGAAGTCAGCCTAGGTAAAGGAATCTGCAGCACATTCGGCACCAGCTCATCCCAAGAGGGCGATATTAGAAATTTATCAAGTCTAGACCTTGAATTGGAATCCTCCGCCCTGGCCCAAGTAAACCTTTCCCCTGACAGAGGAAGGTCAATGAGAAAGTGATCATTGTTGAAGTCAGAAAACTCCTCCATTGCCCTCGAAATCAGACTTCACCCTAATCTCTCATCCGAGCATCTAATAATGTTAAAGTCTCCCTCTAGAACCTATGGAATGTTCCATTCCCCCGTAACATCGGCCAGTTCCTCCCAGAAAGACACCTTGGAACCTTCTCCTACCGGTCCGTACATCCCCACTCCACCCTACTCACTCTATCTTTGACTAGAGCTCCTAAAGAAAAAAACTCTCTTCTTAATCTCCTTTACCTCTAGGCTTCTATCATCCCACATTAGAAGAATACCCCCAGCACTCTCTACTCACTACAATATATTGTATTGTTTTTGGGATGATTTCTACAAATGAAAGAGTGCATCTATTTATAAGGGTAATGACCTCCTCTTGATGGCTCGCTTCTTAAAATCGCATCGCCTTAAGGGGCCGGAAGAGACAGACAATCGCATCGAGTCGCTTCGCGCTTTAAGCGACGAAGCGCTCGCTTTTCAGAACACTGAGCATGCCATTGTTGACTAAACATAAACCAACATTTTCAATCTCTACCTTGGTTTGCGTTTCGAGCGTGCATGTGAACAACTATGGCCAAAACTTCTAAGCTTACTTGGGCAATCCCGTTGTAAGAAACAAGAAGAATCAAACCATGGTTGAACATACCACCTCCACCTAACAACTGTTCTCTTCGGAGTTGCATCAGTTGATGCACACCCCCGCCAAGTCTTTGCAGTGTGCAAACTTAGCGAGCGGGACTATCTTGGTCAACATATCTACAGCATTATCGTCTGTGATAACCTTCACGACCTTGATAGTTCCCTCTTCAACAACACCTCGAAGGAAATGAAATCTGACATCGATGTGTTTAGTGCGCTCATGAAATCTTTGATTTTTCATTAGATGAATAGCACCCTGACTATCACATCTAAGAGTTGATTCCAGCTGAACCAAACTCAATTCCGTTACTAAACCTTTTAACCAGATAGCTTCCTTCACCGCCTCAGCTGCTGCCATGTATTCTGCTTCTGTCGTAGTCTCGTAGACAAAGCGACAATCGACTGCAGAGTCGACTTCCAACTAACGGCACTGCCAACGAGGGTAAAGATGTATCCAGTTGTGGACCTTCTTTTTTCAAGATCTCTTGCATAGTCAGAATCCGCATAACCGAGAATTGAAATACCTCCACCACTTTTTCGAAAAGTCAGACCAACACTAGAAGCTCCTTTAAGATATCTCAATATCCACTTGACAGCTTCCCAATGCCTCTTTCCTGGGCTGGACATGTATCTACTTACCACACTTACAGATTGAGCAATATCTGGACGTGTGCATACCATAGCATACATAATGCTACTAACTGCACTGGCGTAAGGAATCTTTGACATATGCTCCACCTCATCCTCGGACCGAGGCATTTGTAACTCTGAAAGTTTAAAATGAGGAGCTAATGGTGTACTTACAGGCTTGCACGTATGCGTATTGAATCTCTCGAGAATCCTTTCAATATACCTCTTCTGAGAAAGATGTACAACCTCGTCTTCTCTAGAAATCTCCATACCAAGGATTTTCTATGCAACTCCTAAATCCTTCATGTCAAATTCCTTACTCAACAGTTTCTTCAAAGCATTTATTTCTGTAATGTTGTTAGCAGCAATAAGCATATCATCAACGTACAACAATTAATAAATCATTGAGTTACCGGACATATTCTTGTGATACACACAACTATCAAATGCACTCCTTGAGAATTCATGTGTAGTCGTGAATGCATCAAACCTTTTATACCACTGTCTAGGGGATTGCTTCAAACCATACAAACTTTTTTAGTTGGCATACGTGATCTTCTTTTCCCTCGGCTATGAAACCTTCAGGCTGGTCCATATAGATTGTCTCTTCTAGATCACCATGTAAGAAAGCAGTTTTGACATCAAGCTGTTGAAGCTCCGAGTCAAATTGTGCAACCAATGCTAGTAGCACGCGAATTGAGCTATGCTTCACGACTGGAGAGAAAATCTCATTGTAGTCAATTCCATCCTTCTGGCTGAAACCTTTTGCAACTAATCTCGCTTAAACCTATCATCTTCCACTTCAGGAATTCCCTCTTTCTTTCTGTAGATCCACTTGCATCCAACTGTCCTCTTCCCTTTTGTCTTTTCACTAAGACCCATGTCTGATTCTTGTGAAGAGACTCCATCTCTTCCGTCATGGCTAACCGCCATTGTGCACCATCCTCGCAAGAAGTTGATTCAATATACGAGGAGGACTCCAGATCCTTAATCTCTTCTTGTGCAGCTACGAACGCATATGCAATCAAGTTTACTTGATTTATTAGGCGTTCCGGTTCTCGTGTCTGCCTCTTCTCCCTCCCCTTCGCAATTGTGTATGGTTCATTGACAGCAAGTTCTTCAAGATCTACATCTTTCGACTCATCTTTAACCTGAGTCTCTTGATCCTTTTCCTTGGCAAGCACCACCGGAGGCTCCACCTGCTCGTTGTTCTTGTTTCCTGAAAACTCCACAGAAACTTTACGGGGATCAAGTATAGAGGATTCATCAAAGGTGACATCTCTACTAACTATAAATTTGAGTAAAGACAAACACCAAAGTTTGTACCATTTTACTCTATCCACATACCCTACGAATATGGCATTCTTAGCCCTGGTTCAAGCTTTCCTTTATCAACGTGATAATAAGCTGGACACCTAAATACTCGTAAGTATGAATAGTTAGAGGGTTCACCTGACCATACCTCATTCGGAGTCTTAAAGTCAATCGCCGATGCTGGAGATCGATTGACAATATGAGAAGCAGTGTGAACTGCTTCAGCCCAAAATACTTTGGACATTTTGGCTTGTATGAGCATACTACGAGCCTTTTCAAGAAGAATTCTGTTCATTCTCTCGACAACTCCATTCTGCTGTGGGGTATGCCTGACGGTCTTATGTCTTGAGGTCCCATGAACCTTGCATAATTCATTAAACTCTTCATTGCAAAACTCCAAGCCATTGTCTGTGCGAAGATACTTGATTTTCCGCTCCATTTGATTTTCAACCAAAACCTTCCACTCTTTAAATGCTTCAAAAGCATCACTTTTTGCCTTCAAAAATACACCCAAACCTTTCGTGAGAAATCATCAATAAAAGTGAGAAGATACCTCTTTCCGCCCTTCGATGGAAGTTTAGAGGGACCCCATAAATCTGAATGGATGTAGTCTAGCACTCCTCTTGTCTTGTGTTTGCCAGTGCTGAAGCTGACCTTCTTCTGCTTCCCTAGAACGCAGTGCTCACAAAAGTCAAGTGTGCTGATCTTCTCACCTTCCAAAAGGTTACGATTGCTCGGCATCTCCGGTCCACGTGCGCTCATATGACACAGTCTCATGTGCCATAATCTTGCCTTGTCATCATTAGATAACTGCACTGTAGATGCATTTGCAGAGCCGACAATGGTGCTTTCGGCCAATGTGTAAAGGCCATTCTCCAGCTTGCCTTTCAGCATGACTAAAGAACCTTTAGTCACCTTCATAGTTCCTGCTTCGCTCATGTACCTGTAGCCTTGTTCATCCAAAGTACCCAAGGAGATCAAATTCTTCTTCAGATCAGGAACATGACGGACTTGTGTAATAGTCCTCACGACTCCATCATGGCAGCGAACTCGAACCGAGCCAATGCCAACTATTGCACAAGTTGCATTATTGCCCATCACTACGGTTCCTCCACTTTTCTCATAGCTGCTAAACCAGTCTTTTCGGAATGTCATATGCAGAGTACAAGCAGAGTCTAACACCCATTTGTTTCCATAATTACTATTATTACACGATGTTGTTAGTACATAATCATTATCAAAATCATGTACCTGTTCAACCGTAGATGCACTCGCTTTTTCTTTGGACTTTGACATTGGACAATCTCGTTCGAAGTGCCCCTTCTTGCCACAACCCCAACACTCTGTATTCTTCTTGTTCACATGAGACTTTGATCTGTACTTTGATTTGCTCTTTCCCCGTTGGCTAGTCCGGCCTCTCACAAAGAGTCAACTTGCCTGGTCATCTCTGTCTCCTTCGATGTGCCTCCGCACATCACTAAAGTTTAGTGCCTACCGCACTTGCTCAAGCTTGATAGGCTCCTTGCTATACATCATTGAATTCCTAATATCACGATATCCTGAAGTCAATGAAAATAGCAAAGCACATGCAAGCGTCTCCTCCTCCCTTTTAATTCCTGCGATCTGTAAGTCCATGACAAGTTTATTGAACGCATCTAAATGATCTTGTAACAAAGTACATGACCCCATCTTAAATGTGTGAAGACGCCGTTGTAGCAACATCCTTGTTGTCACCGATCGGTCTTGGTATAGCCCTTCTAGCTTTTCCCATATTTGTTTGGCCGACTCTTCGGTACATTGTACTCACTTCACAAAGCACGTTAGGTGCAAGGGATAGTTGGATTGCACTCAATGTATCCCCTTCAATCTTCTCCATGTCAATAGCATGGATTGAACCTTCCCTCCGTAGTAATGCCATCATCTGGATCTTCCAGATGTTGAAGTTGTTGCGTCCATTGAATATATCAATTTCAAACTTCATGGAACTCATCTTTGCTTGTTCTTCCTCCTTGGATCGTTATAGAATCATGTCGCTCTGATACCAATTGTTAGCGGAAACGTAAAAGAAAGAACACAAGATTTAACGTGGTTCGGATCAAAATAATCCTACGTCCACTAGAGAACAATTGCCTTACTATTATTTACAAAGGAAGGGGAGATTTCCCAATTACACTTAAGAGAATTTCTAGGCTGTTTAGCTCTGATACCATGTAAGTTTTAGCTACTGCAGACTTGTTATTTGATTGAATGCACAGCTTATTTTCTTCATTCATTTCAAGGGAATATATACAAGTAGGATAATACAAGTAGCAACCAGCTAGGATCATAAACAAATAAATCTGAGTTGTTGACAGCATGCTAACAGGTTGTTCTAACTTTAACAGCCTGTTCTAACTTTAACAACATGTTCTAACTTTAACAACCTGTTCTAACTAACACTCCCCCTCAAGTTGGCATATAGATATCTGTCATGCCTAACTTGCTTACAAGAACATTAAAATTTGGCTTGAATAATCCTTTAGTGAACATGTCTGCCACTTGAAGATTGGTTGGGACAAATGGTGTACAAATGCTTCCATCTTCAATCTTTTCTTTGATGAAGTGTCTGTCAACCTCCACATGTTTAGTTCTATCATGTTGGACTGGATTGTGTGCAATGCTAATTGCAACTTTGTTGTCACAGTAGAGTTTCATAGGTAATTGCATTGGCACTTCTAACTCTGTTAAGACCCTTCTAAGCCAGATAGTCTCACAAATTCCTTGTGCCATTGACCTGAACTCGGCCTCTGCACTGCTTCTAGCTACAACTGATTGTTTCTTGCTTCTCCAAGTGACCAGATTTCCCCAAACATAGGTACAATAACCTGAAGTAGATCTCCTGTCCATTACTGATCCTGCCCAGTCAGCATCAGTGTAGGTTGCAATCTCCCTGTTCTCTGTCTTCTTGAATAGCAAACCTTTTCCTGGAGTATTCTTCAAATACCTCAAAATTTTGTGGGCTGCTTCTAGATGTTCATTCTTGGGAGAGTGCATGAACTCACCGATCATACTGACAGGGAATGCAATATCTGGTCGTGTATGAGAAAGATAGATGAGTCTTCCCACCAGTCTCTGAAACTGTCCACAGTCAACTTCTTTTCCTTCCTTGACACCAAATTTGACATTTGGATCAATAGGAGTTTCAGTTGGCTTACATTCACTCATCCCAGTTTCCTTTAGAAGATCTAGTACATACTTTCTCTGTGACACCATGATACCATGTTGTGATCTTGCAATTTTCATTCCTAGGAAGTATTTTAAATTTCCTAGGTCTTTAATCTCGAATTCCTCAGCCAATTTCTGCTTCAATCTGCCTTGTTCAATCTCATCATCACCTGTAAGAATAATGTCATCAACATACACAATAAGAACAGTCATTTTACCCTTTAGTGAGTGGTTAATGAACATAGTGTGATCTGCTTGCCCTTGCATGTAGCCCAGTTTTTTCATATACCGAGTAAGTCTTTCAAACCAAGCTCTAGGGGATTGTTTGAGACCGTATAAGGACTTCTTCAGTTTGCACACCTTCGTTCCTCCAATTTCTTTACTGCATGGAGGGGGATCCATGTAGACTTCTTCCTCAAGCTCTCCATTAAGGAAAGCATTTTTCACATCTAGCTGCTGTAGAGGCCAGTTCAGATTAGCTGCTAGGGACAACAATACTATGATGGAGTTCATTTTTGCTACTGGAGCAAATGTCTCCAAGTAATCAATGCCATAAGTTTGAGTATATCCCCTTGCTACTAGCCTTGCTTTGTACCTTTCCAAAGATCCGTCAGAGTTGTATTTGATGGTGAACACCCATTTACAACCCATTGTTTTCTTTCCTTTTGGTAGATCAATCATCTCCCAAGTCTTATTCTTCATTAGTGCTTTCATCTCCTCCTGAACTGCCTCTTTCCACTTAGGATCATTTAGAGCATCATGGATAGTTTTTGGAATTTCTAGGCTGTTTAAGTGAGATACAAAAGTTGTAAAAGAAGGTGACAGTCTATCATAGGAAACATGGTTAGACAAAGGATATAATGGTGTCTGTGTACATTTTCTAACACTTTTTCTTAGAGCAATAGGAATATCTAGATCATTAGGTTCGAATTCTAAATCTGAAACAATATTTAATTCAGAATTACCTGGTGTTTGAGGCACAATGGCTGGAGAAGATGATTGTTGAGAAGTGAATTTGTCAGTCTCTTTCTCCCTTCTAGAGTACACCTTCAATGGTTTTATTTGATTGCTTAAAACATCACCATTTTCAGATATAGTTTCAGTCATGATTTCAGTGTTACTAGGAACCTGCGTTATTTCTTGTATATTAGGGATTAAACTGTGAGAGTCAGATTCAGGCTTTTTAGACCAATCTAGATCTAGGTCTTCATAGCAATTCTCCCCCTGAAGACCAGTGCCATAGAACATCTCATCTTCATTAAAAGTAGCATCTAAGGTTATGATAATTTTCCTAGTTTTAGGATTATAGAGTTTAAAACCTTTCTGAGTTGGGGCATATCCTATGAAGACACATTTTTGTGCTCTAGGATCAAGTTTGTTTCTATTGTGATCATGAATATGAGCAAATGCTACACATCCAAACACTCTCAAAGGTAGGTTATGGATGAGCTTAGTAGTAGGGAATTGTTCTAGGAATACTTGCACAGGTGTTTTGAAGCCTACAACCTTAGAAGGCATTCTATTTATGAGATAAGTGGCCGTTAAAACAGCCTCTCCCCACAGACTTTTAGGACATCCACCTGTAAACAACAAGGCTCTAGTAACCTCTAGTAAGTGTCTGTTTTTTCTCTCGGCTACCCCATTTTGTTGAGGAGTATCAACACATGAACTTTGATGAACAATCCCTTTGTTTACAAAGAAGCTTCCTAAGACCTTATTGAATAATTCTTTTCCATTGTCACTTCTGAAAATTTTTATCTTTTCATTGAACTGAGTTTCAATCATTTTATAAAACTTTTCAAAGATCCCTTTTACTTCCCCCTTTTCTTGCATTAGGTAAACCCAAGTTAATCTCGTGTGATCATCTATAAAACTGACAAACCATTTTTTATTTGAAGTGGTTTCAATTTTACCCCATACATCACTGTGAATTAAGTTGAAAGGTTTAGTGGCAGTATATGTCTTAGCAGGAAAGCTACTTCTCTTATGCTTAGCCAATTCACAAAATTCACATTTTAACAAAGAAGGATTTTCATTGATAAAAAACTTAGGAAACAATAACTTCAGATAATGAAAATTAGGGTGTCCTAATCTGAAATGCCACAACATAAGTTTATTCCTAACAAGGCTGGTTTGAAAGCATACGGACTTTAAAGGTGTACTGTTTTCCAAGAGAAAGAGACCTCCAACTTCTTCAGCATTGCCAATCATCTTCCCCGAGCCCTTGTCCCGAAATACACAAGAATTTGAGTTAAATATAGTCTTACAATTCAGATTCTGGTTAAGCTTAGAAACTGATATCAGATTGCAGGATAATTTAGGTACATGTAGAACATTTTCAAGGGTTATGAGAGGTGTTAGCTTAACAGTTCCTTTCCCTGCTATGGCTGAAAAAGTGCCATCAACAATCCTAATTTTCTGATTGCCTGCAGATGGTTTATAGGTAAAAAAAAATTTTGAATCTCCTGTCATGTGGTCACTAGCACTTGAATCTATAATCCAAGAGTCATCCTTCATTTTTTCTATACTAACATAGGCTGAGGGTATAGGTATATTACCTTTTTGGGCAAAAGAACACCTAGGGTTACTATTTTGACTTGTTTGTTTGAGGAGTTGCTGCAAAAACTCTATCTGATCCTTAGTGAAGAGATTCAGTTCTGAAGATGCTTGAGACTGATCCTCTGTATGTGATGTTAAATAGGCCCTTCCTCCCTTTCTTTCCTTGGTGTTCTTTTTCTTCCAATTTGCTGGTTTCCCATGGATTTCCCAGCAAGTGTCCTTAGTATGCCAGTATTTTTTGCAAACTTCACACCAAGGCTTGTTCTTTTCTTCTCTGTTTTCAACCACAAGGGCTGATGATTCCAGGCCCTTTGATCCTTCACCCGCAGCGTCTTGAAGCATCACTCTTCTCCTTGATTCTTCCTTCCTTACCTCTGAGAATGTTTCTCTTAAAGGTGGCAATGGCTTCTTTCCCAAGATTCTGGATCTACATTCATCATACTCTTTATTCAGGCCAGCTAAGAACAAGTAGATTCTCTCATCTTCTTCTTGTTTCTTAGCTTGTACACTGTCTTTAGTGCAATTCCACTCAAGAGTATAACATTGTTCCAGTTCTTGCCACATGGAAACCATCTCGTTGTAAAAGATGGTGACCTCCTTTTCTTCTTGCTTGTTGTTCCAGAGCTTGTTTTTAAGCTCAAAAATCTGAGAAGCATTTTCCAGATCTGAATATGTTTCTTTGACAGCTACCCAAACATCTCTTGCAGTGGGTAGGAACAAATATGGCCTTCCAATAGAAGGCTCCGTTGAGTTTAGGAGCCAGGATGTAACTAGGCAGTTTGTTGATTCCCAAGTGATGAATTTGGGATCTTATATATTAGGTTTTGCCTCACCACCATTTATATAACCTAGCTTACCTCTACCAGCAATAGCAAGCTTAACAGATTGAGCCCATTCTAAATAATTCTTCCCATTCAACCTATGTGATATTGGAAGAATGGAAGTATTATTAGAATCACTGTTGTTACTGCTCATTTTGATGACTGAAGGGACACTAGTAGTACTCCCAGTAATTGTTTCTAAACTCTCAGTACCCTCCCCCTCAGAATCTGATGAATCTTGCCCAATGTTGGCAGATTTCACCATTAATTGGATCTAAAAAATAGGCTCTGATGCCATGTAAGTTTTAGCTACTGCGGACTTGTTATTTGATTGAATGCACAGCTTGTTTTCTTCATTCATTTCAAGGGAATATATACAAGTAGGATAATACAAGTAGCAACCAGCTAGGATCATAAACAAATAAATCTGAGTTGTTGACAGCATGCTAACAGGCTGTTCTAACTTTAACAGCATGTTCTAACTTTAACAACCTGTTCTAACTAACATGTATATATATATTTGCTATAATGAGAAAATTCGACAAATGAAAGAGTGCATCTATTTATAGGGGTAAGGACCTCCTCTTGATGTCATTGGTGATATCAAACTACCCCCTCTTGATGTCATGGGTAGCTTCCTCCTAGCATTCATGCCAACTCTTTCCACCAACTCTTCCAATTGGCATGCCATTGTTGACTAAACTTAAACCAACATTTTCAGCATGCCATTGTTGACTAAACTTAAACCAACATTTTCAGCATGCCATTGTTGACTAAACATAAACCACGAAGCGAGCACTTCTTTAAACACTGGACAAGAGCCGCTAAAGAAAAAACTCCCTTCTTAATCTCCTTTACCTCCAAGCTTCTATCATCCCACATAAGAAGAATTCCCCTGACACTTCCCATTGCTGGAGCCAGTCATATTTTACCCAACTACCTCCCTAGACACTCCTCATAATCGCATCCGACAAAACTTCCATTTTGGTCTCCCGAAAACAAACTAGACTGGCACCCCACTCTCTAACTCCCACTTTGATGATGGTCCTTTTGTTTGGGTCGTTCATCCCCTCACATTCCATAAAAGAATCTTAACTTCCATAAGTAACAATATCCCCATTTTCCTCACTCCCCCTAGCTGAGCTCCCTTCCTCCCTGTCATACACCCGACCCCTTCTCTGGTACACCACTACATCCCCTAAATTATTTTACTTAACACCTTGACCCAACTCCCTCCCTGCACCATCAGCAGTTCTAACACCCTATCTTGCTTCCTTCAAAAGAAACACCTAAAAACTTCCATAAGTTTAATAGTTTATCCTCCATCCAGAAGGACACATCCCTCCTCCAATTCCTAATGAAATTGGACAGGCGTCTTCTATATGTACCCTTTCCTTGTTCCTACCGGAGGAATACAAGACCATAGCATTGCTAACAGTAGGAACTTTAGGTGCCGGAAGGATTTCCCCATTTTCTTGAGAGGCACCAGCTGAGATTTGACACCCCGCTGCTATAGGAATGTCCAAAAATGCCAGCAGTGTAGCGTGAAGGAAGAGAGCATGGAACTTTTGGCATATTAACTGGAATTGCTGGTCCGACACTAACATCAATTGGGGCATGCACAACAATATCCCCAGGAAAAGAAGGAGCTTGAAGTGTAACCTCAGCACAACTAAGCACAGTAGAAGATTAGGGGGCGATGAAGCTGGGTTCATCAGAGGCGGGAGGCCGTGAAATAACACCACCAGCTTTTGTCGGTGTTGTCCCTGAAGCAATGACCATCGAAGAGAGGCGCAGGACACTAGAGCTCGGTGAAGAAATACCACTGTGTGAAGCACCATTGGCAGCAGAAGAAGGAGTGACTGTTCCCATATGCTTAGGAGCCTTATCAGACACAACTTGAAATAGTTTGGGCCCTTTAGGATCAATTCTAATGGAATTGCGTAAAGTTGTTGGGCCCATATGTGGAGGCCCAGACCTATACTTACTGAAAACTTGTTCGACCCTATAACAATTAAAAGAGGATCGGCCCATTCTGCCTTTCCAACCGGCATCACTAACCCAGGGGCAATTACGTCTTTTTCTCCTGATAAAATTTTATCTTCTCCCAAATTCAAACCCCCCGTCTCTTCTCGATCTAACTTCTGATTCCTGCATAGCCCAATGATCCAGTGAGCCGTCCCCTCCCTTCAGAGTCTAATTACCCCTCGTCTCTTCTATTTGACCTTCCATTTTCTTCCGGCACTAACACATGCATAAAGATAAGGTGAAATTCAGGGCTCAACCAAACCAACTCAAGTAGCCATCTTCCACCACAGCGCAGACAGGGATTCTGCCCCCTTTCCTCACGACAATAATCACTCGCGAGAAATCGTGTGGGCTGTAAGTGACATCAATAAACCCCCACAAATTTCTCCTATCTTCTTGAATAGGTCAAGACACCAAAGATGCAGCCGGAGACCCACCATGTTGACCACCAATATTTCGCTGGTGAAACGAGGGTCGGGACATCCATCGTGCTCCACCCATCTGTCTAGCTTTAAGAAGTTCCCAACTTCCCATCGAACTACCTGTTTACTCTTACAAGAATTTCTGAAGCTCGAGACTCGTCAACAAATCGAAAGGGATATGGCGTGTCCCCCAGTTGCAATATTTTCAGTCCGTCCTTGACGTTCCATGCCTCTGCTACCCGGTTCCTAATAGCCTCGGGAGAACCAACCCATTTGGAGAAAGCCCCAATCAGACAAGATTCCAAGAAACCCTTGCGCCTAAGCGTGTGCTCCCCGGACAGCGAGAAGTGCGGCTCCTGCCCTATGTCGAGCTTCTGATGGCATCTATTCTTCCCCCAACTTCTTGGAATGGACAAGAGACAGCTTTGATGAAAGACATGTTTTCCAGTTTTCTAGATTCTAGAGAGAAGTATGAGATCTCTCTAGAACCCATCGTATTCTAAATGCTGCTGTCCTAAAAGCCTCGCGAAAAGGCTGATGGGAGAAGAAGAAGTGAGATCTTGCCGGACAAAGCCTCAAAGGTTAGAATATCAGTAATCACAGTGGGTGAAAACATGATATAGGAAGGGAAAATAGAAAAAGTCGGAATCTGGGGTTTATTCGCCGGAAAATAGAGTCAATGGATTTTGGTGCAACTGAAATGGGTAGGCTCGGAAAAGCCTCGAGAGAGGCTTTCTGAAGAAGAAAGTTTGAAAAGTTGCCGGAAAAAGCCACACGCGCTGGCACGTGGCTGAGATCTCGCCGGTAAAACAGTCATATTGGCCATGCGTGAGGGCTTGGTTGCCAGAGAACTTTACTGGGGTTTGGTCGCGGGAAGCTTAGCTCTTGATGGGAGTGATAGAGTCCTAGGAAGTAGAAGAAAGAGAGGAGTCTCGGTGAAAGTGCCTGGGAGCATTTCTGTTACATCTGCATTTCTTAGTATTTCAAAAGATGTTCTCCAAGCATATTTTTTACATCTGCATTTCTTATTATTTTTGGATTAATTACTGAGAGTTTCCTTTCCAATTTTCTGCATCAGTTCATAACGAGTATGGCTAAGCAATTTTCAGTGGTGTCGTAGAACAGTTTGTGTGGAATCATTAACAAGTTTAGCATTGTAGATGTGATTTCCAACCTGAAGAAAGAAAAGTTTGCTGCTGCTGAAGCCAGTGATATCTCTGTCTTCTTGGACCGGGCATTTGTTCGGCTTGAAGCATGGTTCAAATGGTTTAACACTACCCAGTCTGGTAAATTTCCTCTCTTGTGAATTTACCTTACAAAAGGATATACCTACTCTTTTTGCTACTGGATAAGCTAAGAAATTAACTGCTATGTCATTAAGTATCTGTTTAACTTCATGTTGGATGTAAACAATTTTGAGAAAGCATTTAAGATAGCCTTCAGCTTTCTGGTGATCTTAGAGTTGTCTTATTCCTAGGTGTAGAATTAGTGGTGATCATGCTTCACGTGTCAGCTTGAATTCATCTGTTCATTTATTCCTAGGTGCCCTTTTGAGTTTGTTCCTTTGTAAATCAGAAGTGACAATACCCTTGGACGTTGCGATCTTCTTTATGAAATGTTTAAAACTGCAGCAGCAGTGGAAGAGCAAAAATTTTCAATTGGGGGAAAAACCATTTTCTGTACTTTATGTAACGAAAAAAGCAACTATATCAGCAAGGTCTACATCAAACAGGAATCTTTATCATTAGGAAGTAGCTTTGAGCTTTCACCAGCAATTTGTGATTATTAACCAAGTTTAGATAAGGGTTCACTGTTGGGTCTCTTCCTCTTAATTTTCTTAAAGAATAGCTAGGAAACAACCCCATTTACCCATAGCCTTATTCGATGTAAAAATAATTAAGCCTTGATCCTGAGGAGGAAAATAATTTGTTGGCTTAATTTAGAAGATATATCTTCTAACTCGGGCTTTTCCCTCGGGGTTCTGAACCAATGTTTCTCCGCCCAATCTGTTTCTGATATTTCTTTGAGTTCTACTAATACCATAGTATGTGTTTTAACCTGTTAAGTATTGCAATTCCAGGAAAGGAACTGAGCAGCTATTACTGGCATGGAAGAGATGCTGCTACGATCCGTGAACTAAATCCTAAGGTTTTGATCTAAACATATCTATGCTGAAAACATATCTGCTGATGTGTTTTTGCTTCCTTTTTCCAGAAGACTGGATAGGTAGTATCATTTTCATGTGTATTTTTCTTTTCCTTTCATCAAGTCTAATTTCTGATATGCCCCTGGGCTTTGGTCTAGTGGTAGCGCAATGCATAGGTTTGGCGCACGTCGCAACTTCGAACCCTGCCACATAAGAAAAAAAGCCTGGTATTTAAGTGGAAAAAGGATAGTGGGGCAGCCACTAACCCTAGGTGATTTTTCTGTTATAAAAAAATTCTAACAATGAAACCCAGTTTAATCCCACAAGTAGGGCATAGGGAGGGTAGTGTGTACGCAGACCTTACCCTCACCTTGAGAAGGTTGAGATGTTTCTGATAGACCCTTGGCTCCAATAAAGATAAAAGAGGAATAACTCCATAACCCCGGCAAGATAACAAGAAAACCAAATTGAAAGAAACACCAGAAAGTGATAGAAATATGAAAAATAAGAGAGTACATACTAACACTAATACTACTAGAATGGACAAGAAAAAAGCACGACTACCAACTAACCCTCCACCCTAATACTCGACCTCCACATCCTTCTATCAAGGGTCATGTCCTCGGTAAGATGAAGCAGTGTCATGTCTTGCCTAATCACCTCTCCTCAATACTTCTTTGGCCTACCTCTACTTCTCCTAATACCAACTAAGGGCAACCTTTCACGCCTCCTTATTAGGGTGTCTGTGCCTCTAATCTTCATATGTTCGAACCATCGAAGTCTTGCTTTCCGCATTGTATACTCCATGGGAGCCACACCCACCTCATCCAGAATAACTTCATTCCTAATCTTATCTAACCTGGTATGCCTGCATTTCCATCTCAAACATCCTCTGCTACCTTCTTATGGATATGTGAGGTTTACTGGCCAACACTCTACCACATACAACATAGTCGGTCTAATTACTGCTCCGTAGAACTTACCTTTAAGTTTAGGTGGCATATTCATATCACACAAAATACCGAATGCGAGCCTCCATTTCATCCACCCCGCTCCAGTACGATGTGCTACATCCTTATCAATCTCTTCATTTCCTTGGATTACTTATCCAAGGTATAGCTCCCTTGCTTGGGGATGACTTGTGTATCTTCACTACTACATCCGCTTCATGAGTCATATCATTGAACTTGCAACCAAGTATTCTGTCTTAGTCCTGCTCAACTTGAAGCCTTTAGACTCCACGGTCTGTCTCCAAACCTCCAACCTCGCATTACTGCCACACCACATCTCGTCAATCAGTACAATGTCATATGCAAATATCATGCACCATGGCACCTCCCCTTGAACGTGACGTGTCAATTCATCCATCGCCAAGGCAAATAAAAACGAGCTAAGAGCTGATCCCTGGTGCACCCCTATCAGCACAGGAATGTATTCCGAGTCTCTTTCCGCAATCCTCACCCGGGTTTTAGCTCCATTGTACATGTTGTTAATCACCCTAGTGTAAGCCACCGCAACCCCTCTAATTCCAATTTTTGATATATTAGACGACCTATAGTATATCCCTAATCACATAGTAGACCTTGGATTTTTTTTATTAGTACTATTAATGGAATCAACAAATATGTGTGGAGAATAAGCTACAAAAGAAGTAAAGTTTGAGAATGGGCGAGAGCAATGTCTCTCAGCGTTTTTATTTTAATATAGATTCAAAGGTAAAAAGGATTTTGATCAGATGTATGTAGAGGACTGCAATGGCAAAAGGAAGTTGACTAGAGGAAGGTTGTTCAAAAAATAAGGTGATTATACATCTGAAGGGAATTATGGTACCGAAGAAAGTAGCTATCTGAGTCGGAGTATAACACTGTCAAAGATGTTAAGGGCACTGTTGTCTAGTTAATAGGTAGAGGAACACATTTAAACTCGAATTAAAAACCAGATGTCATAATGAATGGCAACAATTTAAGACTTTTGGGGAATTTTGGAGAGAGTACCGAGGACGAAGTCAGTATTCTTTTTGCATCAATTGGAAGAGTATGTCAGTTAGGAAGGAGCTACTGAAATGAAAAGAGCTGAAGAGGTTGGTGACTTGTTAAATTTTGATAGTAAAAACATCAAGGGAAACAGGGCCACTGTTAAATCACAGGAGTTTGGTCGAGGAATTAGGAGTAGCATCTGACTTTCTGGTGGGTTTCATGATTCTTGTCTAGGTTGTTTTTGTCTTTTGGGTAAGATATACTCTGTGTAGGGATTGCATCCCTGAGATGTTCATATCTACCAAATTATCTACAAATTATATTCGTAACAAAAATGGGCAAGAGATTCTTGAGGAATCGCGAATAAAATAAACCATATTATAGAACAAATACAGGATCAGTGCGGTGTGATCACCCTATGTCATTCTTGAGGCTGGTTCTTTTTTCCTTCGTGCATGAATTGACTATAAAATGCACGATTTTTGGCTTCTACAGACATTATCCTCTGGACTGGATGATTATCCACGTGCATCTCACCCAAATGAAGATGAACGGCATGTGGATCTTAGATGCTGGATGCATCTTGCAGCAGATTCCATGCGTTCAATTGCAGAGCTTCTGAAGATGGATAAAGATGTTGAAAAGGTATTAAAATACAGAAGTTTCTTAAAGCATTATTGTTTGTATAATTTGCTGAGTCCTGCAATAACTCTTGCAGGAGTATGGCTTTACTGCAAAGATGCTCTCAGATTTTGAACTTCTTAACAAGGTGAAACATCTTCTAATTCCTAACCGTACTTATTCCTATCCAGATAGGGTTTGATCATTAACTTGTAACTATGTATGATAATAGGATAACTGAGGCACCCCTTATAATCTCTGTTGCACTTATTGAACGTCAAAAATTCTTTCAAATGATTTTTATTGTTGCAGATGCACTTAGACAGTGCCAATGGAGCTTATTGTGATTATGGAAATCATACAGAAAAGGTACGTGGTTTATCATATTAACATGTCTTGGGGTCAGATTCACTGAGTTTTCCATATATGTGATTGATGCAGATTTATTTGTGCTTTGCTACATTCCAAACCTGACCAAGTTCAGATGAAGTACTTTTGCTGGTTCTTTGTGGTCTTATCCATGATTAACTCATTGGAATCTTGTCTTATTTTCCATGCATGCTGTTTTACCTTATTTAGCACATTGCACTTTGAGGTGGATGTGGAAGTGAATTGATACACAGGTCATCCTCAAGAGAGGAAGCTTCAAATATCTTCGGTAAAAAATCCAAGGAAATGGGGAGATTGATGATGTCACACATCGTATTGGAGCGGGGTAGATGAAATGGAGCCTCACATCCAGTGTCCTATGTGATAAAAATGTGCCACCGAAACTTAAAGGTAAGTTCTATAGAATGGGTGTTAGACCAAATATGATGTATGGGGCAGAGTGTTGGCCATCGTATTTAGAGGATAAAAGTAGCGGAAATGAGGATGTTTAGATGGATGTGTGGGCATACTAGGAGAGATAAAATAAGGGACAAAGATATATGGGGCAAGGTGGTAGTAGCCTCTGTGGACAAATGCGGGAAGCGAGACTGAGATAGTTTGGGCATGTAAAGAAGAGGAACACCGTTGGATCTTGAAGTTTGTTCTCTTACACCCAAATTGAGGAATTCCGATCTTGAAGTCTGTTAACCTCATGAGTCACCGTGCAATACAAAATAATATCAAATGATATCTTTAATCATCTTAAGCTCAAATTAAGAGGAGCTCAAAAATGCTTCCGGAGGAAAAAAAAACCAAGTTTCTCCGGAAAAAGAGAACTAATGAGAAACCTAGTTGAGTCTTAGTAATATGACTTTAGTTTATCCTTCTTAATTGCTGTTACTCTTTTTCTTTTTTAATTGGTTTTTTGTTACACATGCTTACTTTGGTGCTTTCACATTTTGTTAAGTAGATTGTAGATCATGATCCTTTGCATTTAATAGCTCAAATTTTCCTTTCCACCATCATAACATAGATGAGAACTACAAAATGAGAATGGAGGTCAATAGCTAAACCAATACAAATTCTTCTAAACTGGAAGAAACCGTAATAATTTTTTACAAAAAAAACCTAGCAAAGATATTAGCTTAGCAATAATTTATATTGCTT